>RJWJ010032882.1:0-18263 GCA_004363605.1 Indri indri
CTCATTTTTTTTTTAAGGACATGATCCTAAAGTTCACATCAACTCCATTTATTTCCTCTATGGCAGAATGAAATTACATGACTACAGCTAAGTTAAACTGAAAAGACAAATGTCTTCTCAGGAGTCATCTTGAAGACAAACTAACCCGGCTCTCCAGAGTAAGTATGAGAACGAAGTCTCCTACGTGGCCCTCCTCTGCCGGTCAGCTATCAAGGAGTATAGACTCCTTGATCAGGTGTCCCTGAGGCAGTTTACAAGGCAGCTCAAGAAGAAATCCAAGGAGGGGCACACAGCACACCTGTCACCCCTGCTTACAGGTCTCCTGATATTCAATACCTTACTCAGAGCTTCTCTGCAATGTTCTTGGGTGAAAGCCATCACCATTTCCGCTTCAGTAAGGGATTACTGTGCTTATGGAACAGAGGGGTTTGGTCTCATCTAACAAATGCTTTCTGCAGAGAGGAAACTACCTTCTGGATCTGCTTCATAACCCTTCAGAGTGGAAAAGGTGAAGCATCATAACCCATCTCCGACAAAGGAAGAATTCTACCAACAGACAGCTCCTTAAGGCCAGCAACTCAGATCACAAGGCAACATTCTCTAAGCCCCGTCTAGTGGAGGTTCCTAATGAGACAAGGATGACAGTTACCCTTCACATTAAGCTGCAGGTGAAGACATGGGTAGCAATCAAGATTCCTTGTTTGGCCAAATGGGAGTCAGGCCTGCGAAACTTTCCCTAGGCCCATCTGTGTACTTGTAAAGCCAAGGTTTAAAGAAACTTGCTAAGTCCATTTTCCAACTCCCCACTGCTAATATCTGATTATCCTCAATATCTGATCTGGTTCCTCATCCTCCATTATCTACTGGGTGATGTCTGATCTTGGCTCATCTTCAGCACAAGTCCTATGAAGGGCAATTCTGGCTGAACTGACCTATCTCTGATGCATCTCAATTATTTTCCATCCCTGACCCCACACTGCTCCCTGGCAAAAAATTCCCACTTGCTCATGCTGTGCTCAGATTTGAGTTCAATTGTTCTTGCAAGCTAGGACACCCCACTGGTCCCTGTATCTATTGATGGTCCTGTATAAAGCCTTCTTTCCCAAGGTTTAACAAGTATCAAATTGAATAATTTTTAGCAGTCACCCCAAGCAGCTGTATCATAAGTGTGTTTTAAAGACACTTTAAGGGTTCCAAAGTTGAAAAGGTTAAATTTCTTGTTGTATGAGTGGTTGAGGTACGGATGAAATCCCCTTTAACAAAACATGATAGAGGGGGAGAAAACCCTATGACAGATTAAGGCTCAGAAATAGTTTCATGGGAAATTAACCACAGCCTGTGTAATTGTTATAGTACAGGGTAACCTGTGACATGTACCAGGAAAAGACCAGGGTTCCTATCCATACCTCAAGTAGGCTCATGGGATCCTCTAGTGTAAAGATTAGGTCACCTTACTACTCATTTGTCCCAGGTGCTCAGTGTCCACAGGAAGCGAGGACCGGCCCCATCCTCAATGAATAGGGAGGACCTGCTGCTCTGAACATTTCAACTATGACATCAGGACTCTGGGAAAGAACAAGGCAGACAGGCTTCCGATGTCTATCTTTATGTGATCCACAGCCTGTTGCGTGTCTTCTGATCCTGGGACTTTGATCATGGAAATCAACAGGGTACTTTTCTCCTGATACAAAAGCATCCGTTTGGTGGTAGAGCAATTTAGGAAACCCTCCTAGGGATGTGGGTGAGTGATAACTGTAACTGGGAATAAGCTCCCCTCTTCCAATTTTCAGCTGAACATCATTTCATAGCCATCTCTAGTTTGGGCCTGAAACAGGAACCTGTAAGTTCCACGGAGTGATTTCTGAGAGGCAGAAAGGCACAGTTAAACCCATGCATTTAACATTACCTCATTCTACAAAGCAGGAGTAAGTTTTCATTTGAAGGTGTCATAAGTTCAAGGTCACCACTCATCAGTATTAGCATCAAGGAAAAAATTAAGATACCATGAGAGCACTCTTATGCTCCCATCCATGGGCAAGTAATGATGACTTGCCAGAACAGTCAAAAAGAAAACTAAATGGCACCTTTTTCCTTGTGCCAAGCTGGACACCAGTAATAGGAGCTGTGACGTGGCAGGACTGTGTCATGGGAGCCTGCCCTTAGGGGACACTCAAACTGGTTGATAGCTCTGCTGAGAAAGAGGAAGAATTTGGAATACACACAAAATGGCAATTGTGTTCTCACATGCGAGTAAGAAATTCCCCCATCCAAAATTGCCTAGGATGAATTGACCACACACTTTGGTAAAGGTAGTCATGACAGTAGTCCAGACTCACCCAGTCTACAGGTGGAATCTCACCAGCTTTATTGGCAGATGGTTCATTCTAAAGAAATTATAAAATGTGATTCAGCTTCTGCATCAACCCACCCACTGCTACATGGAGATGCTAATAAGGCAGAGAAAAATCAGGATGTATGGGACCAAAAACTACCTGTAGAACCAGTACCAGGAGAAGGTGCCCACCTGCATTGACCTGACTTTCCTGCAGACCCTGGGTGTAAGGCAGACCTGTTCCTGTCTCACCACCACGCATCAGGCACCAGATCTTGGGCAGAGCTCCATGGTGGAAGCTCTGTGGGGAGTTGTTTTCTCCACAGGCAGTGTTATTACCATAAGACGTTCCTTGTGCTCAAACTGAAAAATCACGTGTGTGTGACAAGCGGAAAGGCAAGGTCCATTACTTAAACATTGAACTTGAGATTTCAGATGTTTTGGAGGTGGAAAGCAACTCAGTAAAGCCCAAAACATCACTGGGGAAGGGGCATAAGTCCCCACACATCTAACATGCCTTCCTGGTATGACCAGAGTGGCCATGGACCATCAGCCTGCTGACAGATCAAGCCACTCTTTGAGAACTACATCCATAGCAGGAAACAATCCATTGGTGGTGGTCCACAGTGGCATGGATGTGACCCCCCTCCCTCAGGAGATGCACTCCAACACATAGCACCGCAGTAATCTTCACAAAACCTGACCTGGTAGATGAAGTTACCAGAGGTGAGCTCCCTAATGTGGTATAAAACTTTGAGAGCCACCAAAAAGATATGGAATAAATGGGCTCATTGAGAAACAAGATGATTCACACCAAGTCCACTGGCTGAATTCTCAACCGGCTTTACTCCCCAGAGTAAGATGCTCAAGTCTTCAGACTTCAGGTCTGGCCAGTTGGATCCCTGGGGTTTCACCTAGTTCATAGTGTGTAGTTGAAGGGTTTCCATCTACTGGCAGCTCTACCTACCAACAGCAAGTTCATTATAAACTAGCCCTGGCATTGTCCATCTTATAGCCATCCCAAGATTTGAGCTACTGTCTGCAAAATGACACCTCCAAGAAAAAGGGGGGCTGCTAATGACCATAAGGTATGGCCAATAGCTACCTTCTTTTTCACCCAGAAAACCTCACTGGCTCAGTTTGGATGAAAGGTCAGTTACTCCAACAACGTGATACTGCAGACTGCAATGGTTTCAGAATTGAGCTCCGTCTCTCCAGCCTGGACCTGGCTGCTCAGAGAAGGTGCGCTGTTGCCCATGATAAGCACCTCCCCCACCTGTCTAGGACAGGCATATATGTAGTGGTACCAAAGGCATGTGGCCACCACACAGGGACACCCAGCTCCCGCCTTCTAGTATGTTGGTCTTTGTTTCCTCTGGGACATTTTCAGGGATAGAACCTAAAATGACAGTGCTTTAGAGGACATACAAGCATACCAGGTGACTTTCAACCCAGGTAGACATCACTTCAGCCAGTTAGAAATAATGTTATTCTCAGTGGAGCCTCTCCACCAGTACCTATGCTCAGGCAGGATAGCTACTACACAAACAGATCAAGACAGTTACCTAACGGCCACCATCTTTTAGAAAACTGAATTAGTAACATGAAGGGAATTAAGATTGGGAAATTACTAAAATCAAGAAAGAGTTGATCTCCTCAGAGACACTGGCAGATGCATGCAGAAACATTTGGAAACATTCAGCCTGTAGTACTCATTAAAATGAGAAACAAGATGAGTGTAACTAAAAATCAGGAGGAGGAAAGGTCCTTATACTGTAAACATTGGGAGAAAAAAAAGGCTACAATGTGGAAGAACAAGGGGCCAATGTGTTTTGGTCGAGTATCTCATTTTGGTCCCCAAGTGCACCATAGAGAATGGTACCAAACTCTCAGACCCTTGCGCTCAGGACACCACCATGGTGTTGGACATGGGAGTCGCACAGGGACTCTTGGGATAGCTCCTCCTGAGTTACAGAAAAATAAGACCTGGTGTAATAGTAGCACTTCTGACTCAAAAAAAAGTGGTAAATAGCAAGAGGCAGTAGAACAGTTCTCACATTATAGGTTTAGAAAATTGTTTTCATCAGAATGAACTATTGATCTTAATTACAATGTAGAGTTTGATCCAAAATTATATATTTTAGCAGTCCCCAACCTTCTTGGCACCAGGGACTGTTTTCATGGAAGACAATTTTTCCATGGACCAGGGAGCAGGGGGATGGTTTCAGGATGATTGAAGTACATTAAGTTTGTGTTATTTCTTTTATACAACTCACCATAGGTTGGGGACAACCCCTGAAATTTAATACTTCATATTTTGTGAGGACTAAAGCAGACCAGAAATATCCAGCATTGAATTCCTGATCAAGTCAATCTTGAAGCATGCTAAACAGCTCACAGAAATAGAAAATGCTATGATAGAACCTACTGTCTTTTATAGGCAAATTCCTTTAATCCAGTGTGATTTAAGGATTATGGCATTCAGATGAAACAATTTCAGATAAAAGCCATTCTCTTTACAGAATGGCAGCACACATGGAAACCACCCAGTCACAAGTTTGAATAATGTGCCACATCTGTCACAGGCATCTGTCCTATGTTATTGGGAAGATAGAAGGCTATACACCATGACTCTGTAGCATGGCGTGTCAAGCAAGGAAGAATTTGCCCAACTAAGAAAACTCAAGTCACCAATCAACTAAGACACCTGGTCAGGAAGTCAAGGATGTTCCATACAATGACCCCTGGTGTCAACCTCCAGGATACCACATTTCAAGTTCAGCCAAGATCATGGCAGAAAGGAAGTGCTTGCTTTGCCTGTTGACATGAGATTGACCAGTTGCTCAGCTCTGTACACAGCACAGACTCTGCCCAGGCCCTTAAACTCCAGTCTTTCATCACCCAAAGGGAGTTCATAAAAGATTGAAAACTTAGTTTGAAGAACTGTGACTGTGGGCGCCAGAAAGAAAATCACAGGGACCCAGGCCCACAATAAGTACTACCCATGCAAGCCACAAGTGGAATTTCCCTGGTGGGTAAAAGGAGTGAATCGCTCCTACCACAGCAGGGAAACAGTAAAAATCCCTCCCATGGACCATCCAGACTCTCACTTGGACGTGACCTCCATAAGGACACAAGAATGTCAGACAAATGTCAAAGAGTGACCTAGGTTGTATCTAGCAGTGGCTGGAAGAACAGGGGTCAAACAGAAGTGGGCAAAAGCAAGCCAAACATGCTCGGGACCAACCTCCACTAGAGGAAGCACATGACATTGGCTGGATCCTCAAATCATGAGAGCTCAGATATGTGGTGTGTCAGGGGAGCATAAAATCCTTTCAAAAAGAGCACCAATGACCCAGCTAAAATGAGATGCACACCATTCTCACCAGCTAAAGTGATGGAAAAAAGCATCTTTTATGCAATTACCTGTGACCAAAATATTTCAGATTCCATTTCCCCTGACTAAAAAGTGAGGTATGTGGCAATGAAAGGCAATAGGTGATGGACATTACAACACTCATGTGGAATCCAAAACCTCCCAACCTCCATCACCCTCGGAGTCAGAGTTGTAATTATTTCCATGACAGTCATCTCAGGACCACTCACAACATGGAAGGGAGATCTAACAAAGGAGGTAAGTCTAGTTTTACATCCTTGGATTCAATCTCACCAATTTTAAATCACATCCTTTTTCTCCCACAAAGTCAATCTACGGAATATGATAGTAGTGTCAACACGAACAGTGAGTCCAATGCAGTAATTGGGAATAAATATGAAATTTAGAATAACTGAGTACATGGGAACATCCAGGTGGTTTTCCCTTTGATTTCAATGATTGAGCTGCTCTGGGCCACACCCTCACCTTCTGGATCCAGTGTCTCCATGCAGAGCCATGTTTCAGCAGCACAGGGAGTAAATTGCCTAAGAGGGGAACACTATAGTGACCCTGGCAGACAGAAGTGGGATACAATGACCAGACTCTTGTCCTCAAGTAGGACATTCTGAGATACATTCTACACCTTCCTCAAAGAGATCCCAATTGTGATTCTGGGAATATCTGAAAGTGACCAGTTCAATACGACCCCTCAGGGCTGCACTCTCCATGCTGCCACCAGCAGTCCACCATCCTTCTCTGGGCTTTGAGATCATTTCCAAGAAAGCAGGAGGTAGAGGCAGATAAGTTACCCTTCAGTAATGTCTGTCCTCACATTTAGTAAGTGAACAAACATGTTACGCCACATGCCAAGGGAGACGAGGGAACATACTGAAGATCAGCTGAGCTGCAGATTCAGATCTAGTCTGACAGGATCTCATCACCAGGACAATTACAGACAGGTAGGAGATAGGCGGAAATGCAGGTGAAAGGCAAATTTAAGACATACATGCTGTTTTGAGATTAGGGTCCTGAGTACGAACGTGAACAAAGTGGCTGAAAGACCAGCAACGCATGGTCCTCAAATGGTGGGTAAGTCAAGGCACCACATTGTCCTCAGTAACAAGATAAAAACCCAACCCTGCCATCAGCTTGATTGTTGAAGAACCACTTCAAACTTTTCTCCAACTACAAGATAAAGTGGTTCAATTTAAGCCCCTATCATGGTAGTCATTTGACAAAGCAGGAAACACGTGTCCAGGCACTCTGAATTTCTTCTTCCAAGGTCAACTTTCAGAAGCAGCCACAGTAGGTCGGTGGTTTCTCCTTTTATTTCAAAGGAGAAGCCTCAATTTTTCCCTGGGAAGCATGATCATGAGGAAAACAGCTACAAGCATTCTTAGCCTTCTATCAGTATGTTAAGATACTATGGACAGTGTTTCAAATGAATACATGTAGACTGCAAAAAAAATAAAGCTTGTAAAAGAATTTTTTATGTTTTCTGCAAGAATATACAATTAAAAACCTTCACCTAACATTCTGTGCCCAGAAATGTTCCTTATTGGTATTTACTGGTATCTAACCACCCATTGGGTAGAAGTACACCAGTCACATCCTAATTATTCCATACAACATAAGACAGGAAAGAAACACTCAAAATGCCCATCTTCTCCGACCAAAGACCACTGGAAGCATGTTCAATGTCCTCACTCCAGAGAGACTAAGCTGCCCAGCAGGCCTCAGGTACCACAGGGGACCATAGAGACCCTTGGTTCTCATGAGCTGTGGTCAGCATAGCTGCCCCAAGAAGCAGGACATCTTGCTTGCAGAGACACACAGCAAAGTCTCCACAGACAGCTTTGACCTCCACCCTCCCCTGGTGGTGGCTGTTCTAGCTCCCCGAACCACCTGAAGAAAAGCAGCAGGTACAAATCTGAAAGGGCCTAAGACTGAGAAACAAGACTCACAGTGGCTTCCACATCTCGGAAGAGAGCTGTGGCTCATGCTTTTGCCCCTGAGGAGCTAGACAGGTGCAGCCTTCAGACAACATGGCAATGCAAAGGATTTTAGAGTCCTGCTCCTAGGTCGAAGACTTCTAAGTCTTCCTGCCCAGAGAAGGTGCTGTTGACCATAGAGCCCAAAGATGCTACCCTTCTCTTAGAGTGAACTGGTACCAATTAAACATCTTCCAAAAAAGTCTAGGGAGAGTACAACACATTGTGTTTAGTACTTCGCTTCCTCAGGATGGATTCCCAAGTCACTGCAGTGACCTGCGTTTCTTAGAAGTTTCTAAATCAGATTTAGATTTATTGCCAGGGCACCCAATGTGTTGAGAGCCCTTACCTGGACCATGATAGGTACTCTGGCTTGGAAATGACCTGAACGACACAAAGAACAAAAATGTCAGACAAGGGTCAAAGCATGACATAGGCTTTATCAAGCAGGGCTGAGCTGATGGGATCAGACTTCTCAACACAGGTGGGCAGTTAAAGCCCAACACATGGGGCAACACCTCCTACCTGAGGACAGCACAGTGTCTGAGCCAGGCACCTGGGTGAGGTCTGCCAGGGACTGAACAGAGGCTATCAAGGTATCTCATTGTCCTTCTCTTTCAACCCTGGGGGTCAAATGGGAGGACAGTGGCCCCCTAGGATTCATGGCACTTGAGGAGGGACATGTCACAGAAGAGAACATCTGTTCCTCAGATTCAAATGAGAGGCAGACAGTTCTTAGAATTCAGTTTCTGGAGCAAAGTCTAGAGCTAAGTCTAGTGAAGTAGAGACCTGAAAATGAGTTTTAAGTCAGTAACATAGGATCCAAAATCTTATTTTTTCCCCATTTCCCCCCTTCAGTATATATCTAGACGTGGCAATAAGATGCACTAACCCATATAAGTTAAAATATTCACACAAGTGTGAAAACCTAAACTCCATGACCAATTCCATCTCCATACAGGAATGAGTTTAATATTGTAGAAGAAATTTATAATTTATATGTAATGCAAAGCTGACAAAGTAGACCTCAATTTAGTTGTCTCGACAAAACTTCACTATTTTCTGTGAGAGAAAGGTTTAAGAAAAGTCGCCCTTTCAATACAAGGAAAATTTATCGTAGTTCTGTACCCTGAGATATCCAATTCCAGCAGGCAGTGAGGAAGGCAGAGGTGGGGACACACCTGAATGGGAGGCAGGACCTGGTACAGAATGTCCTCCCCAGAGAGAAGTCCCATCTCGGGAAGGTGGAGCGGGGAGGCCTTGTTGCAGCAGACACTGGGCCTGACCTTCCCCAGCAGGGCCGGGCTGCCCCAGGCCACACCTCTGCCCTCCAGGTCCACTTGTTTCCCTGTGAAAAGTTATTTATCAGCTAAGCGAGGGATTTCACACCTAGGGGGGTCTGGGAGGAAGTCTACATACTAGGACAAGTCTCATACTAGGGCAGGTAAAGGTGGTAGGTAAGAGATCACAGTCTTGTCCCCATGAAGGACACTCAGATACATACTCTCAAGGTCCCCATGAATTTGAGACTGTCCCTTCAGTGCTGCTCTATACCATGTCACAGTTCACCATCATCTTCCATAAAGAGCATTTCCCAAAAGCGCACCAAGTGTCCCAGGCAGAGCACCAGCCCCCTGTGACATCTGCATCCTAGCCCTCAGAACTGGTGAGCATGTTACATGGCATGGCCAGGATTAGGAGGGCAGACTCAACCGAGGTTGCAAATCCCCTGACGCCAACAGGAGGAGCTTCCGAGTAACTCCTGTGGGCCCAGTGTGATCAGAAGGGCAGGAGATCATGGTGAAACTGCCTATATACGACAGTGGGAAGCCATAGGTATAAATAGCAATAGGAGTCTAATTTCTATAAAAGTATGTAGCCAGAAGTTAGCCAGCCATTGTTGCCTAACTTCCTTATGCTGTCTGTGGTTACTGTTTTAAAGAGCACACATCCTAACAGGTGGAAGGATTGTGACTTCCAACTGCTCCTATAGATAACATTGTGATCATAAAGCCTAAAACTGGTGCTTCTATAGATAATGTTGCAATTGTAAAGCCTAACACTCAACTTTGAGTTATTTTTCAGACTCTGCATTTGGGGGGACCCATTGACGTCAACCAGATGTGGGGACAGCCATGGGAATGGATCCAGCAGGACTTGAGATTCCCTTCCCAGAAATCTCCCATCTGAGACAGTAATCTCTGCTTCCCAGCCCTAAGGTTCATCCCCAGCCAATCAAACCCCCAATTCCTAGCCCTTTGTTCATCAAGCCACCTTTAAAAACCTTAGCCCCTAAGTTCTTGGGGAGATGGATTTTAGAAATTACTCCCATCTCCTCACCTGGCACCTTGTAAAATACAACTCCCCTCTGCTGCAGTACCTGCTGTCTCGGTATGTGGGCCTTTACAGGGCAGTGGGCAAGGGACCCAGCTGGGCTATAACAGAGACAAAGTGGGAAGGAGCAGAGTTGGAGATGAGCAGAGAGAGATTCCAAGATGCATTCTGGACTGTGGCACCCTAGTGAGAACCCAGAGTAAGATGAAAGGGGCAATGAACAAAGGCATGCAGGGGGCTCTAGAAGGAAAATAAGGCAAGGACACAGATCATCCTTCTAGAGCAAACAGAGACCCAGGTCACACTTCTCATCTCCAGAACTGTAAGGGAGATTTGCTTCGATTTAAGCCATTATCTTGGTACTGACTTGTTATAGCAGCAATATCAAGTTAATGCAATGCCTGTCAAATTTCAGGTTTTACCTTCACAGAAACTCATAATAAGCCAAATTGTACTTTGTATTTCAAAAAATGGGCCTCCCACCTCATCTCTGAATAACCCCACTCGAGAAAAAAATATAGTAAAATAGTGGCTTATTTTAGCAACTCGATCTAGAGATTAAGATTATAAGCAGTGTTCGTCTAAACTTCCAATGTATAGTCAAATGCTATGAAGGACACAAATTGCAATTTAGACAACTAGCTGATATCAAACATTCAGAATTTCTATGAAAGAAACTAAGTATACAATTAAAAAACTCCCCCAAAAATGTTCTCTGCCACCAGTTCAGGTAGAAGTATCAGTCCTGTGCAGTTTCATACAGTAGAAGTGTCTCAAGTGGGACACAACCAACAGGATAGAAAAAACTGGTTCTCAGAAAAAACTTCTCTGTCAGAGAAGCAGACGAGTATTCCACAGAACACGAGCTCCCTGCTTTTTATGAGGTGCAGGCTGGCATAGCTCCCAGAAGAGGCAGATCGTCTCTCACTGAGCACCCACAACAGCAGTCACTTACTTTCTGTCCAATAGCTCTGAACCCTCTCCACGCTCTCCCAGGGCAGCCACTTTCCAAGGCTCTCTGAATGATCTTATACCAAAGGTGGGTGAGCACAAATGTGCAAGGAGCCTCAGCCTGAAAAGCAAGGCCAGCAGCTGCTCCCATATCACATAAGAGCTCTGGCTAGTGCTTGTACCCTGGGGAGCCCAGCTGGCCCAGCTCTCCCACATCATGGCAGTGGGGACAGTTTCAGAGTCCTCGCCTTTAGCACCAAGCTCTTCCTGCCCAGAGAACATGACACTATTGACCACAGAGCCAGGAGCTTGTCTTCTTTCAATGACTTTGGTACAAATGAAACATCGTCCCAGAAATCTGGGGGAGAACACTGTTCTCATGCATCCTCAGAGAGAATTTCCAGGTCATTGCACCAACCAGTGAGTTTTCAGGGAAGTTTCCAGGGCAGATTTAAATCTGTCACCATGAATACCTGCTCATTACAAGGTGTACTCAGAATTAAGAGTCCCCTCAGCTGACCAATCCAGGGGAAAAGAATCAAGGTCATTCACTGAGGCTCCTAGGACAGTGCCCATGTTTTCCCACTCTGGGATTTACCACCTGAAGGCAACCAAAACCATTATCAAATGCACCAGAACCCACCTGCAGACAGGACCTGAGATGGTCAGTGCACCACCAGTAAGATGAAGGTTGCGAACGTATTTCTGCTTCCTCCTGATTTAGTCCTCAGAGGATCCAATGAGAAGGCAGTGTTTGCCCTTCAGGTTTCACTACAACCCATGGGGAACGTGGAGGACAGAACTGAACTTACTACTGTTCGTTTTTATAAGCTACGGTTCTGTCTTTGAAACTTCTAAAAATGGTCAATCTCACTTGTTATGAGAAATTTAGTCCTTTCTGGAGGACCAATAAATTTAGGGCATCTTCCCTTGCTAAAAGGTAATAAAGTGAAGAATATATTGTTGGAAATGCATTAACTAACATTAAGATATTCACACAGAAGTGGAAACTTAAGACATCAGCATTAAATCCAGTCTGTGTGCAAGACAGATGGTCTGTTTCTCCCACTTTCATTGCTTTCATGGCAACAAATATAAAAACAAGGGGGTCTCTAAGAACACTTTTAGTTGGAAGGTGACATTGTAACAAAAGCATCACAGGAAAGGAGAGGATCCACAGATACCACTAAGGGTGTCAAGGTTGTTTCAGTGAATACATATCAGAAATACCTCTCACCGGCAGTGAGCACAGCTACATCAAATTAAAAAGAAAATGTGAAGCTTGTCACTACTGCTAACTTCTAGCTGTATGAATAGTTGAGGTCAAGATTGAGGTCCTCCAACTATTAGGACAGTGATAGAGAAAACTGAAGTCCCACTTGAGACTCATGCTTTAAAAAAAGTGGTTGTAGCAGAAATTAGCCACACCATGTGTAATGTTTCACACTAGAGGATGACTTCTACATGAGGTGAACCAGGGCATGTATAGGGCTCCCTGTAAGGGAGGATTAACCTTCTGTCCTCAGTGTGCCAGAATATTACTTTGACCAATACCAAGCATTAGAGTCAAGGAACAAGATCCTGAAGGTCAGGTAACAGCTACACTTACACCTCACAGTCCAGTATGCACAGAACTCATGTCCCCAGCTTACTGACTACAGGGCAGATTTCTCAGGTTTAATCATGAGGACTCATGTGCCCTTCAGTGATAGTGCACGCTCCTTTCTTTTATCCCCTCAGGGCTGCTAACCCTCTTCTCTTCCTGGATCAGGCTGCACAGGGCAGGTTAGCTTAAGGCAGCCAAACAAATTCCAATGGAAAATACGCTACACACCTGTCATGAAGTTTTGGGGAGCAGACACATGACCCCTCATTACTCTGGACCCCAAGCTCTGTGTGAAACTTACACGAACCTACCAGTGGGACAGAATCCTACTTGTCTACAGCTGCTGGGCAGCAACGAAGGGTATTAGAGTAGGAGACAGGGCTGAGGGGACTGGATGCAAGATTGCACAGTGGGTGCAGGTGTTAGAGTAACTAAGGGGGTTTATAATCATACAAGAACTGGCTTCAACAGGCTTGTCAGCTACTACTACATCACCCTACATGAACTTTGACTAATTACACTATCATTTACATTGTGGTTTTAAGATTTTTCTACCCTTAAAGTCACCATGACAATTCCAAAGCTATGTAACATAAAAATGGAAGGAAACCCAATTCTAAGAATTACTACTCAAATTTTTAGTAAAAACCAACCCCGTAGCCTTGAGTATTCTTCTCCTCAATTAGTAAGACTTCATGAGACCAAAAACCCCTTCCTTTCAAGACAACTGCTCTTTTCGAGCCTGCCTTCTCAAGTGTACTTTGGCTTTCAGTCTTTTGATGAAAGCTACTTGCTTTCCTTTACATGGTGTATCCCGAGATTCTTCTCAGTCACCAAAAACCTGATAGAACCTCCACTCAAGACAATAAGGGAAGGACAGAGCAAAGTAGAGTGATTTCTGTGGTGTGCCTGGAGGGTGGCACCCAGCAGTGGCACAGGCCATGTACAGCCCAAACCCAACACAAAACCTTCCCAAGGAGAGGCAAGCAAGGCCCATCACTTAAGGAAAGTGAAGGGATTCCAGCCCATCTCTGTAGTATGTGCCATAAGCATTTCACCAGCACCATTTCCAACCCTCCACTGGAGCAATGCCCCTCCCTCCTCCTTCCAGCTCAGTGGCCGACTGGAAACTGCAGAAGCCGAGGCCCCGGACTGCTGCTCCAGCTGCTTTGTGCCCAGGAGACAGGGCAGCTGCCTGGGCTCTTGTCCAGGGCTGACAGCCTGAACTGACAGCTGAGGCAGAGACTCATATTCAAAAACTACCACATTCCAGAGTAGAAAGTTCCTTGTTCAATTGTCAGAGGTTGAAAGGTGGCCCCAAAGAGATTTCCAGGCCATAAGCCCAGGAAGAAGCAAAGATGACAGTTTAAGGCTCATGAATTTTCATTAGCACTTGATTCTGTTCTGGAATTTTGCCAATTTTACATCTCATTAGCACTTTCCGATTGCCAGTAATGTCTAATTGTGGCATTCAGTTGGGATTATTGTGCTTATATAAAGCAGCTTGTGTTTTCAGACACTACTGCAAAGAAACAATTTGTCCTTGTTAGTACTGTATTCATGCAATCTGCAAGAAGACACATGGTTATCCCAAGCTATGTCTGACCAAGGAAGATTCCAAGAACAGGCCAACAAGGAATGAGAGTATAAAATCTCTAAGTCCTATTTGGTGGAAGACCCCAGTAGGACAGTGGTAGTGCCACCAAGGTACCTTCAACGATCAAGAACAGGTAGAATGCAAGCAGGTAAGAGCGCAACTATATCAACACTACCAGGAAGTAGTTTATTACTCATGCTAACTTGACATTGTAAGAGTGTTTTAGGCTCCCATGAAGGGCTACATGAACAATCTGCAGCAGCAGTGAGAGAACATTAAGTCTCAGGATAGGTTCGTGTTTTGAGGGTTGTAGTAGATACACCAACACCTTGGGTGCTCACCTACCTAGTTGCTAAGCAACAGCCAATGGTAAGCAGCCAGGAAATTTATCGAGTTCAAACTCTGAGCCCCAACTATGGGTTTATGAGACGACATCTTTCAGAGCCAGGTCTACTGACCCCATGAATCCCCAGATGCTATGTGGGTAGAGGAAGCAGTCAAGAGCAACTATGTTCTCTCAGAAGCTAACAGGGATCTGCTCCCACAGTGAACTCCCCTTCCTGTTTGGAATGATTGGGACTATTTTGGGCAGAACACCTCAGACAAGCCCGTCTGACATTTCTCATTTTAACTGCACACCATCTATATCTTCTAAAACTAGGCATTTTCATGTTAACAGATTCCTTTGATCCTGGTATTGAACATCCCTGATTGGACCTCAAGTGTTTCAGAACACTACTAGGTGTGTGGATTAGTGATGTATAGGGACTAGGAATGAGCTTTCTTCTCTAGTTTACTAAAAAGACCTATAGCAGCCTGTATACCATCACCAGCTTAGCCAGAGGAACAGGAATTCTGTCTTCTAGTGACAGATTTCAGAGCGTACAATGGACCAATCACTACCTTTCAGTTAACTTTCACTCTAAGACTTCATCCTATCTCAGAGAACTTTCCATTCTGTTTTCATATCAATGTGACTTGTGCCAGCAGAATGTGTAAGGGACAAGTGGCAAAAATGAACTACCTGGAGTGAAACATAACTGAACATGTCTCCTTTATTGGGCAATCAGTGAAGAGTTGCCAGACAAAGTTGACATATAAACTTGAAACACCTTGTCTTAAGTCACGGGCTATTCATGATGAGGTCTTGGCATATTATACCAAGGTTGTATATTTAGGTCTAAGTTTCCTCTAGGAAAACTTCAAGAACAGCACCTGAGAAATCACAGCTTTGAAAGACATCCAGCTACAATACAGCATTAAACACACCCCAGATGTACATCAACTCAGAAAAGTATTTAATGCTTAATACATGGACCCAAAAGACAGTCACCACCCTAAGGGCACCATCAATTAAAGAAAACTGAGCCATAGTCCAAAGACAATTATATAAAATCAAGTGATGGTAGAGTTCATACTTTCCAAGAGGCACAGATATTAGCCAAACAAATAAGAACTCAAAACATACAGTCAATAGAAACACAGTACTGCATGAAAATAAGTACCATAAAAACTAGAATGCATCTGGGAAGATCAGATGATTTCCTGATGCCGAGAGCAAAACTTGAAGGCTCAAATAAGGACTAAGAATAATTTGTTTCAATCAAACACCCCCTTCTTTGGCCCCCAAAGGGTCTATAGTTGATGGCGGAGGTATGGGACTTTCAGACATTTGGACTCAGGGTACCCCCTCCATGTCCCTGGACATGTGGCTCAGACACCTGTGGCCCCTGCTCTGCTCAGACAGCTCCTCTACATGCATTATGGAAGTCTTAGGAACAGTAGGAAACCAGGTATTCCCTACTCTGTATTAAGATCATCTTCTATCACTAAGAAACCATCATTACAGTTGACTCTTGAACATGGCTTGAATTGCATGATCCACTGATATGCAGGTGTTTTCCAGTAAATATACTGGAGAATGAAATTTACAATAATTTGAGAAAATTCAAATGAACAGTGTAGCCTAGAAATATCAAAATTCAGCAAAAGGTATATCATGAATGCATAAAGTATCTGTAGATGACTTATTTTATTACTTATTGCCACAATATGTACAAGTTTGTAAAGTTAGAAACCATCAAAACTTAGGCAAACATTATACAAAGTGGAATACAGTCAAGAAATGTGAAGATTGTAGTACATTGGACCACTAATTTCATAGCCACCTCCAGTTGCTCTTGTAGTGAGCTCAAATGTTGAGAGTAATCTGTGTACAGTGTCTTGTGATGCTAATCTCAGTGGCTGTTCTCTCCACTGAATGAATATCGGTGAAAAGTGATCATTCATTGTTCTGACATTTGTCATACTTAGTGCAATACTGTAAAACCTTGAACATCACCATGGGACCCATACAGAGTGCCACCAGTGATGCTGCAAATGCTAAGAAAAAAGTCATGGCACTACATGAAGTCAAATTGCTTGAATTGCTTGATATGTACTATAAATTGATGTCCTCCATTTGAGGATTAATACAGTGTAAGACCATTGTTTAAAAAAGGGAAATTCATGAAGCTATCACTTCAACTATGCCAGCAGGCATGAAAGCCTTCACTTTATGAGATACCTTTGTATTTGATATTATATGCAGCATTTAAGTGGGTGAAGGATTACTCTAAGAGGCATACCTACAGATACACATGATCCAAGCAGAAGTCATAGAATAACTGAAAGCAAAAATGAAGGATATAAAGCTAGAGAATTTAAAGAGTTTAATGCCAGCAAAGGATGGTTTGATGCTTTCAGAAAGGTTTGGGTTAGAAAACATCTATGTAACAGGAGAAGCAAATTCTTCCAACCAAGAGACAACAGATGAGTTTCTAGATGCCATTAAAGTCATTGAGAAGGGATATCTGCCTGAACAAGTTTTTAATGAAGAAAGTGCTCTGTTCTTGAAAAAAGCCTGAAAGGACATTAGTAAGGAAGAGAAGTGAGCACCAGGATTTAAGGCAGGAGGAGATAGACTAGCATTTTGTGTAAATATAGTCAAGGATTAGGATCAGGACTGACCTCATCTTATAAAGCTTCTAATTCTCAAGCCTTCAAGGGAGAAGATAAGCACCAGCTGCCAGTCTTTGTGCAACAGGAATGCCTGGATGAGAACCCTTTCCGGGTTGGTTTCATTGATGCTTTGTCCTTGAGGTCAGGAGGTACCTTAAACCAGGAAGCGACTGCCTCTTAAAGTTCTTTTGATTTTGGAAAATGCCTCTGGCCACCCAGGACCCCATGAGTTCCACACCAAAGGCAAAGTGTTCTACTTGCCCCCAAACACAACATCTAATTCAGCCTCTAGATTAGGGGTTCATAAGGGACCAAGGCTTGTTATACACAAGACTGCAGAAAGACTGTCAATATGGAGGAGAATCGTGACAACATCACAGAAGTCTGGAGGAATTGTACTGCTGAAGATTTCCATTGTTGCAGAGAAAGCGATGAAAGCCATCAAGCCCAAGACAATCCCGCTGGAGAATTGTCTAGATGTTGTACGTGACTTCACAGGACCGACAGCTAGTAAAGACGTCACAAGAGAGATTGTGGATATGGTAAGAAAAGGTGGGGAGAAAAGGGTTTCAAGATATAGATCTTTGAGAAATGCAAGAACAGACACACCAGAGGAAACCACCTGATGGAGATGAGTGCTCCTGAACCAGTGGCAGACTATGAACAAAACAGAGGCAATGATGCCAGAAAACATTCACAGTGGACAATCTGGCAAAAGGGTTTTCAATTATTCCAGACTGCTATGACTTATTACACAGACCCTCTATGATACAGGGACTGAAACTGAATCGGTGGAAGGATTGTACCATGATAGAAACATTTGTAGAGAAATGAAAATGCAAAATAAACAGAAGTGATGTGTTTCCGCAAGTTTATACAGTGTGCCTCCTGCCTTCCCTTTCAACCTCTCCCACTTCTGCTACCCTGAGACCAGCAAGACCCACCCCTCTTCTTCCTCAGCCTATTGAACATCAAGATGAGGCTGAAGACCTTCATGATCTACTTTAAAAAGTCACGAGAAAATGTTTACTATTAAGTAACATTCTTTTCACTGGTTTACTTTATTCCAAGAACAC
>RJWJ010032883.1:0-18418 GCA_004363605.1 Indri indri
AAAAAAAAAAAAAAAGAAAATGCGTATAAAATCTGGAGGGAAAATTGCTCGTGTGATTTTTATTTTCGTTTGTTATTCATCTCTTTCTACCTAATAATTATATTCTCAGTTTGATTCAGTTGACGATAATGATTCTCTAGAATATTTTGAAATACAGTTGTAATGTAAAAACAGCTTTCAATGTTAAATAAATTTGGGAAAGGTTAGATTAAGTAGGTTTTGTTTCTGTAGGACGTCTAATAGGTGTTAATATGTTAGCTGAGCATCATGAGTACCCACAAGTGGATATGTGGTATTTCCCAAACTTATTTTGTCACAGAACAACGGTGCCCTAGATGGCCTGTGGTAGCAATGTTTCAGCTCCTCTGTGTCCTGCTGCCCCAGTCTGCTTCAGGCCTCCCCTCTCCTCTCCTCGACCTGTGGTTCTGAATTCTGGTGTCATGGCACACTGGAATGGACCTGTATGTTGTGAAGTGTGGAATGTGTTGCAAGAGATTTGTTGTTTACCAATAATAAAGTTTCAATATGCAAGTGATTCATTCTGTCTTCTGGTAAAGTACAGCGCTTTGCCCGGAAGTAACACCTCTTTCAACTACTTGCCACTCTTATCTTTCAAGAGGAGAGAAAGGGGCAGGGTTACAGCTAACATTAGAATGTGCCTGTATCCTTGGCAGTGAGTGCACATGCACACGACTGTACCAGGCTAGTGGGATGAACAAATAGTTGTGGGGGTGGAGGAGAGAGTGTGGGGGGTGGGCAACTTGTCCAGGCAAACAGAGCAGCTCGGACAAGTGCAGTGGACGAGCAGTCACGGAGCAGATGGAGACTCGCCATGCCCGCTATTCCTTCCATCCTACACACAGAGTTCAGCCTCTGTCTCAGGGACTTTGGTCTGTCCAGTACTTTCCCTCCCTCTCCTAGAAGTTATTTGGCTTTCTGGGAGATTTTTATTATCTTGTTTAGTCTGCTCTGTGGCCTTCTGTGACATGTAAATCTTGACCCTGTGAATGCTGCACTCCCTGGGGCTCCGTGGCCTCCTGCGGAGCCCCATGATCTCCCTTCAGAAGCTCCTTAGAAATGCAGGGTTCGTGGGGCTTGGGGAAGAGGATGCGGAAACCATGGAATGTGCTTGTTCTTACCCACACTCACTATTACGTCAGAAACAAATAAATCAGTTACGGATTGTGATGCGTACTATGAATCTGATAGGCTGGGGAGAGAGTAACAGGGCAGAGGTGTAAACTATGTTATGTTTTTTCACAGACTATTATGTCAGGAGAATTTTTCATGTCATTTAGAAACCTTTCAAATTAATTTTTAATGGCCGTATGATGTTTTGTGAACCCTTGAGTCAAAGAGTTTGAACATTAAGGTTTACATTACCCACTGCTAAAGTGCTCTTCCGGAAGGTGTTAATTTGTCCTCACAGGGCTGCTCTTTGCCAGCACTTAGCATTGCAGTTTTACACCCTCGCTGGTTGGCGAGGGAGAGCACCGTCCCTCTCTGCTGTTTCGCTTTGCGTGTCCTTGATTGCTGTTGGGGTTGCATGGTTTTCATGTTTAAAAGTTTCATATACTTCCTCTGTAAACAACTGTTTGTTTATGTCCTTTGTTCATTTTATATGTTTAACAGATTTTTACCCTAGCTTTATGGAGATATAAATTATATAAATAAAATTCATTTTTAAGTGTGTAGTATAAAGAATTTTGGCAACTGTAAGTATTTATGTAACCACTACCACAGTGGAGATATAGAACAGTTCATTACCCTAAAATTTTACTGTTGCCTTTCGTAATTAATCCCCTCCTGTGACTCTCACCTCCAGGACCATTGATCTGCTGTCTGTCACTGCCACTGTAAGTTTGCCTTTTTTAGCAGTTCTCATACATGGAACCCTACAGTATGTAGTCTTTTGTGTTTGACTACTTTCACTTACCATGTTTTTAAGATTTGCCCATGTTGTTGTATATTTCAACGTTCCATCAACTTTTTGCTGAGTAGTATTCCCTGGTATTGGTATACCACAATTTGTTTATCCCCTCACCAGTTGATGGACATTTGTTTGTTCTCAGTTTGTGGTCACTGTGGAGGACGCTGCTATGAGCATTCACATACAGATCTCCCTGTGGACATGTGTTTTCATTTCTTGTGGGTAAAATTAGTGGGTTGTATGGTGAGTGTCTATTTAAATTTATGACACTATCAAACTGTTTTCTAAATGACTGTACTGTTTTGCAATTCCACCAGCAATATGTGAGAGTTACAGATGTTACACATTGTCACCAACACTTGGTACTACCGGCCTTCTTAATTTTAGCCATTCTGCTGGTGTGTAGAGTTACCTCCTTCTGTTTTTAATTTGCATTTTCCTGATGACGAATGATGTTGATCCCCTTTTCGTGTGATTATCGGCCATTCATATATCTTCTTGTTAAGTATCTATACAAATCTTTTGTCCGTTTTTATTGGGTTGTTTGTTTTCCTGTTATTGATTTGTGAGTTCTTCGTATATTCTGGGTCTGAGCCCTTTATCAGATACGTGTTTTTAAAATATTTTCCCTTAGTGTGCCTTGCTTTTTCATTTTCTTAACTCTGTCTTTTGAAAGCTTTTGATTTTTATAAAGTCTATTTTAAATATTTTGGGAGTAATTTTTTGGAAGCCCATTTTCAGAAATCTTTTCTAACCTATTATCACAAGGATTCTTTCCTATGCTTTCGACTAGAGGTTTAATAATTTTAGCTCTTATATTTAGGTCTGTTTCTAATTTATTTTTGTATATGGTGTGAGGTAAGGGTCAAAGTTCGTTTTGTTGCTGTACAGACATCCAGTTGTTCCAGCGCATTTGTTGAAAAGCCTATCCTTTCTCCTGTGAATCACTTTGTTTCTTTGTTGAAAATCAACTGAACATATAAGTGTGAGTATATGTCTGGACTCTCTAGTCTCTTCCACTAATCTGTAGATCTATTCTTATATAAATACCACACTTTCTTGATTATTGTAGGTAATCCTTAAATCTTGAAATTAGATTGTGTAAGTCTTCCAAACTTCTTTTTCTCTTCCAAAATTGTTTGACTATTCTAGGTTCTTTGCCTTTTTATACATTTATTTTAGAATCAGTTTGTCAATGTGTTTTTCTAAAAGCCTGCTAGAATTTTGATTATGAATACTACTATGAATTACTACTTTAACAATTTAACAATTGCCAATTTAACGATACTAAGTTTTTCACTCTGTAAAAATGGTTCGTTTATTTAGGCCTTTAATTTCCCTAGGCAAAGTTTTATTGTTTATAATGCTCAGATCTTGCACATATTACCTTAAATTTATTCCTAATAATTTTTATTTTTTGATTCAATTGTTCATGGAATTTAAAATTTTTTCATTTTCCAACTATTTATGGCTAATCAGAAATACAGTTGATTTTTGTATATTGACTTTGAATACTGCAACCTTACTAAATTCACTGATTATTTAGTTCTAGAAATTTTATTATAGATTCCCTAGTGTTTTCTAAATACACAGTCATGTTGCCTGCAAATAAAGGCAAGCTTAATTTTCCTTTCCAATTTGTATGTCTTTTACTTCTTTCTCTTACCATATTTTCCTGGCTAAGACAGTTTTGTTGTCTAGGCAGTTTACTGGCTAGGACTTGCGAGGACCTTCAGCACAATACAGAATAGAAATGGTCATGTGAGACCCTGCCTAGTCCTCATCTGAGGTAGAAAGCACTCCATCGTACACCATCGGGTATGATGTTAGCCATGAGTTTTTTTGTAGCTTTATTAGATTAAAGAATTTCCTTTTTATTCCTTGTTTGCCAAAAGTTTTTATCACTTATGTTGAATTTTGTCAAATGTTTTTTCTGCATCTTGTCTTGTATCATACAAAGAGCCTCAGTTTAGTAATGCAACAGCCAGTCTCACATACAGACGGAGCCATAGACTTGATTTAATTGTAAATTGTGCCCCCTGCCCCAGTTAGGGCTCTTGCCAGGCAGGAAAGAAGGGGGCCTGATGGCTGCTTCTCCCTTTCTCCACTTTGCACGTCTCTTCCTCCCTCGTCTTGTAAGCTCTGTTCCTGACTCCTCAGGAATTGAAGTACACAGAGAAAGCAGAGAAAGAAAGGGCAGCATGAAAGTTCTGACTTAACTGGCATTGCTGTGAGCTGGAAGCTGTGTTCTCTGGGCCTAACAAGCGTTTATAGGCATTTCCTTTCATGAGCACCTTTGGTGGTTCTTTTGGATTTCACATTTGATGAAGGCAGATACATCTCTAGCCCAGCTGATTGCTTATTCCCTTCCTGGCCCCTGGGAATTTGGGAATAGAGAAGGAAAACTTCTCTTTCAAAGTGTGTTCATTCCTCCAGAATGAACACATTGTCCTCCAGAATGGTGTGTGTTTGTGTGTGTGCATATCCTCTGTCTCACGTGACCCACATCTGATCCATGTGAAATTGTTTTCCTGATGACTCTGATAGCGCAAATCAACGAACAGCCCCCTCAACAGTCCCCCCAGTCAACCAACCGCCCCAGTGCTAGCCAGCTCATCTCTCGCCCGCAAGATTCCTGTGTGAGAGTCAGGTGCCAACACATCTTACCCCCCATTGCAGGGGACAGGTGTCAAGCTCCCCGAGTGGAGCCAGTTCTTGTCACAAAGCTTCAGGTGATGAATAGATATCTTTTTCCCTATCCTTTGTGCTGGGGTTGGGACTCAAGCATACCAAAAGATTTTCTCCAAAAATCCTCTCTCTTATCCTCTATTTTCTGGACTTTTTAGTACCCTAGATGTAGGTAAAGAGTTTAGTTTGTCTAACCAGTTCTCTCTCAGCTACAATCAAAACAGGGCAGTCTGTCTGATGCCCACTTTGGTATCTCCTGTCTGTTTCCCAAGGATCTCAGCCAAAACTACATTTTGCCATCCTGTTACGGAAGGATGGATGCTGCTTAACATGTAAGTAACATACACGGTAGGTCAGGGTGTCCCCCCTGCAGTAGAGGCTTTTCAATCTATTAGCCCTAATCCCTATAATAACATCCCCAGAAGAGATTATTGTTCTCATGATGAGAAGGATGGAGAATCAGAATAGCGAGCAGCTTCTCTGAGGTCACATCAGCAGTGCAGGAGCAGGATTTGCACTCTGGTCTTTCTGAGCAGCACCTATGCTCACATCAGGTTGCTCCTGCTGGCACCTTGTAGCTCAGAAATTATTGGACTCTGAGGCATGGGACTATATTAACTTTGGAAGTTTGTTTTTGAACAATTTTCCAATTACTTATTCTTGCTAAGACTTTAAATCTATACTAGTTTTCTTTTGCTGCCATAACGAAGTACACAAGCCTAGTGACTTAAAACAACACAAATTTATTATCTTTTTTTTTTTTTTTTTTTTGAGACAGAGTCTCACTCTCTCGCCTGAGACGAGTGCCATGGCGTCAGCCCAGCTCACAGCAACCTCAAACTCCTGGGCTCGAGCAATCCTACTGTCTCAGCCTCCCGAGTAGCTGGGACTACAGGCATGTGCCACCATGCCCAGCTAATTTTTTTCTCTATATATTTTTAGCTGTCCAATTAATTTCTTTCTATTTTTGGTAGAGACGGGGTCTCGCTCTTGCTCAGGCTGGTCTCGAACTCCCGAGCTCAGGACGATCCGCCCGCCTCGGCCTCCCAGAGTGCCAAATTTATTATCTTAATGTTTGGTAGGTTAGAAGCCAAACATGGGTTTCACTGGGCTGAAATCCAGGTTTCAGCAGGGCTTTGTTCCTTATGAGGGGTGTGGGGGCAATTACATTTCTTGTTTTTTGCAGTTTCTAGAGGCTGCCAGCATTCATTTATTTGCAGCCCCTTCCTCCATCTTCAGAGCCAGCCATGTCACATCTCTGGCCCCTCTGTCATCACCCCTTTTTATGGCTGCAGCTGGGAAAAGTTCTTCCATTTTAAGAACTTATGCGATTAAATTGGGCCTACCTGGATAACCCAGGCGACTCCATCTCAAGGTCCATCCTTAATGAAATCTACTAAGTCCCTTAGTGCAGGGAATGTATGCTCAGATTCCCAGGATGAGGTTGTGGACACTGTGAGGGCCTTTGTCCTGCCTCCCACAATAATCGAGCTCTTCACATAATTAATTTGAAAAAATTGTTGTGTGGACATTAGAATGTTAACCAAATTCATTTGTTTCTTCATTCAACGTATGCTGCCACTAACAGAGTAGAGAGACATGGAGATGTGTAATCAGTTTGATTTTTCCTTGCTTTTTAAAAATCGATTGATAGTACTATTTTACTAAATGATTTTGTTTACCTTAGATTTGAAACTTCATATAAATTCATTGCTGTCATTTTCAGTTCAGTATTAAGCATCTAATCCATGCAGTGTTATAGAAAAATGTTTAAAATAATATTTTTGTTTTTTAAAATCCAGATTTGGACTTAAAACCACCACAAAAATCAATTGGAAGCAATTTCTAACATCATTTTATGAGCCTCAGGGGTTGGATATTAGCAATATGGTTCCCCCGAGAAAAAGAAATAGGTACGTAAAAAAAACAAACAAACAAAAACAAAAAAGCAAATTTTAGTTACACATATCATAATACATAAAAGGTTAGAGAATATCCGAGTTACTTTTTCATCATTTATTGAATGACCAATTAGTCTGCACTGAATAATTGCCAACTTTTACATAGTGATTTCACAGTTTATAAATTATTTTTCATGCATTTTTCTTATTTAAGATTGCCTTAAACTATAAGGTTGGTATAATTCCTATTTCAATTTCTAGATGAGAAAAATAAGACTACAAGATCTTAACTCAGTCACCTGCTCAGTGTGCGGTGGAGCCCAACGCTCTGGGTACGCACACAGCTGCTGCCGCTGAGCTCCACGTTCTTGCAAAATTGTGTATGAACATGTGCTTGTTAAGTGTCAGGAAAGGAACAATGGTGTTCATTCGTTTGCAGCCACTCTTTGCGTGGCATACATATCATGGGTTATGGGGATTCTTTGCCTTGGACATCATCATTTCTGTCTTGTTCTCACATCTGTTATAACTTCATATTTACAATATCATGTAAATTATGGTGGGGGCCCCAAAATGCAAAAAAAGTGCTTAATAATATGACATTTAGAATTTAGACTTTTGCTCTAAGAAATATTTTGTTTATGTTGAGGTGCATCCTGGATTGATTGCCCTCTATGAATCTTAAGGAAAAAACCAGGCTTTATAATCTTGACACATTCATTGAAAGCATTATGCTCCATTGTAAAGTAAAATATACCACATTTCATGGGTCCCATCCCTGTCTCAGGAATTTATGAATATTTAATGAACTGCTCTCATTACCAGCCTTCCAGGTGTTCAGAGCCTTCAGAGCTCTCAGCTCCTGGGATGCAACTCTGTGGATTCATTTTTTTTTTTTTTTTTAGACAGAGTCTTGTTCTGTCGCCCCAGGTAGAGTGCAGTGGCATCAGCCTAGCTCACAGCAACCTCAAACTCCTGGGCTCAAGTGATCCTCCTGGCTCAGCCTCCTGTGGCTGGGACTATAGGGACGCACCACCATGCCCAGCTAATTTTTCTATTTTTAGTAGAAATAGGTTCTTGCTCTTGCTCAGGCTGGTCTCACACTCCTGAGCTCAAGCAATCCTCCCTTCCCAGCCTCCCAGAGTGCTAGGATTACAGGCGTGAGCCATCATGCCTGGCCGAGTTACTCTCTTAAGTGAAGTTACTTCTGTTTCTTTATAATTTTCTTGTCCGATAGTATCTTATCTAGAGCTCTCAGAATTTTAAAGTTTTATTTACTTTAAAACCGTGGTTCTCAACTGGGAACAATCATGCCTCCCAGGAGACATTTGGCAATGTCACAGGACATTTTTGGTTGTTACACTGGGGTTGGGGATGCTACTGATGGGAGCTGATCATAATCCCCACAGACAACAATCCTGAATGACATAATCCTGAATGTTGAAATCCTGAAAGATCAAAATCCCTAAAGTCTAAAATCTCTGAAATCACAATCCTGAAAGATCAAAATCCTGAATATATAATTCTGGAAAAACTAATTTAAAAATTCTTCAGAAGATATTTATTTACATTTTTAAAAGTGGATTTATTTGAGAAACATATAAAAACACAACAGAACACTTCATAGGAAACTTTACACAATAAAATAGGAAGTAATACCTTACATATTTTTGCAGGCATAAACACTCAAGTATACTAACGTCAGGTGCATGAGTATGATAGTTATAAGAAGACAAATTGAATTTATTAAAAATAGGTCAAAATGGAAATGTATAAGCATATTACTATGGTTGGTAATTGTGTACATCCAGTTTAATAACTGTGGTCATCTGAAATACTGTGATGGATAACCTCTGTCTTTTGACAAGATCCATCAAAATATGAGATGGTGTTTCGTGAAAATCCCAGGACAGAATAGAAAAATTGCCCCCCAAACTGATAGGGAATCAAGAGACCAAAGAGTGACTCCGACAAGTCGTTGGTGAGTTCGATGAGTTTGATAGAGGTTACTTATTAGGGCGCTTGCTTCTGGGTGGCACAGGAATTTCTTCCACAGGAACTTTCTTGCATGCAAAATCCACATCTGCCCACCCTGTGGTGTTGCCTTAAATCTTTTCCCAATGAGTAATGCAAAGTTTTTACATTGTGCCTTTGCTTGGTGACAGTGAAACATCACACCAGTGCAGTACCATTGTTACTGAAAGTTCAATACTTGTCCCCAAGGCCGAACAAATGAGGCCAGTGGTTTGAGGAAAAGGAAAGAGAAGTTTATTAATTTGCTGGCAAATGAGGAGGATGGCAGACTCTCATCTTAAAGAACCACCATCCCCTCTTTGAGCAGAAAAACAGGATTTTTAAAGGGGGTTTTCAGCTTCAGGTTATTGCTGTTTAACCATAGCATCTCCAGTGAAGATGATCTTGTGACATCTGCCTGGATAATTCTGTTGAACTATCTCCTGTGGTTTAAGATACTATGAAACAAAGCACAGTCCATCCTCTGTCCCTCTGATTACTGGCCTCCAGCAGGAATGTAAGTTTTAATTCCTCAAAAAGGATGAGGGGTTTTAAAGAGACAACTTGTAAAACATTTTGCCCTTTTGTGGACCCTTGCTTCAGTTACACCATCATCATAATGCTGTTGTGCAACCTGTGTTATGTTAATGATATTATAGTTTTCCCCTACATGGGGATTTTAGCACTACAGTTAGCTAAAGGGCACTATAGGACAATCAAACAGCTCTAAAGCAGTCAGGCCCTGTTAGAACCCACCATTTCAAGACAAGAAAATGCTGGGCACTTTTCCCAGGCCCAGTAGTTATCTTGGTACCTGCTTAATCTATTTTGTAACAATTTTGTTGAGCACTCCGGGCTGGCACAATGTTTCTGTTATGTGATAGGGAACTTGCATTTTTCCCTCAGGTGTGTTACCACCACATATTGCAATTGCCCAAAGAGCCAAGATCTTGAGAAATTTTCTCTTTCACAAATGCAGCTGTATAAGAAGGAAGTTTGAACATTTTTATGTACGTGCACGATGCTTACACACAAAGTCAATGACGTGATAATGCACTTTGCTGGAGTCAAGTTTCCGATGTCCAAGACAGCAGAAGAAAATCTGTCCCTGCTCTCAGAGAGAGACCAGTTTGCCTTCTGTGTTCTCTCCGGGGCCCCAGGAGATTGGATGGTGCCTGTCAGCACAGAGGGCAGAACTTCCCCACCTAGTCCGCTCAGGAAACATCCTCACAGACACACCCAAAATAATGCACTACCAGGTTCCTAGGCATTCCTTAAGCCAGTCAAATTGACACCTAAAACTAAGTCCACAAATCTACTCCTTGTCAACTTGGCTCCCATATGCATCTCCTTAAACCATACTTAATTTCCAAATAAAGACAAGGTAATACTTCCACCTAATATGGTACAACTAGCATGCATACAAGTGAAAAGACACTAAGCCCTTCCCCACAATTCAGCTTTTAGGATTTCAACATTCGGGATTTTAATCTTTCAGGATTGTGATTTTTGAAATTTTAGACATTAGGGTTTTAAATGTTAGGGTTTTTAGACTTTAGGGATATTGATCTTTTGGGATTTCAACATTGGGGATTATGGCATTTGAGATTGTGTCTTTGGGGATTATGATCCAAACCTGCTACTGTTATCTAGGGATAGAGGCCAGGGACACTGCTCAGCATCCTATAGTGAGTGCCCCGTAACAGAGAGCTGTCTGGCCCCAATTTCAGTAGTACTCGGTATATAAAAACTGTCATGAAAAGTATCCATTCATGCCAGCGCTAGCAGTCTTTAGAAAAACTAGGTTCCAGTGAGTCACAGGAGGAACTCAGACTCAGTAAACCAGAGTATGTTTCTGAAAAGTAGTGGGGTGTATGTTTATGTTTTTACACAACTGGAAAAAGCTAATATGGCCATATACATGCAGCAACAAAAATCCCCAAACGTCAGCATGGTTCCACAGGTAAACTGATTCACTGTCATTATTTAGTGGGAAATGTTTGACTGTGTAATTGAACATTGTGAAAGGGAAGCAGCAAACAGTATTTTGTTATGAGATCCTGGCAGTCTCCCTTTCTGAGCAGAGTCTACACTGAAGTTGATTTCAATTTGCAGAGGGAACAGTCACGGCCTTCAAGGGCACACGTGTAGACTGATGGGGATGAAAGAAAGAGGCAACAGAGGGAGAGGGCCTGGCAACATAGGTGGTCATGGCCCTTCCATTGGCGATGGAAAGGGAGAGCTTGTGAAGACTGCTGTCCTCACAGCTCTGAGACTGGAATTTGTGCCTTTGGTCATTGCTGGATGAGTGTGCTACAGTCTGCTGCCCATAAAGGAGGAGATAGACGGTTCCCAGCTTCCCACTGTGGCTGAGGTCTCAGCAGTGATCCATGGTCTCTTTACTGATCTTTTCTGAGACCAAAATCACTGATTTGCATGATGGCTGACCAGAGTTGGTTTAAGGGAAGTGGGTGGGGTGCAGCAGAGCTACCTGAAGCCTGTGGCAGGTGCACCCCTGGCGTCTCCCTTATTAGATCTCATGCTAGCAGAGTGATGGATAAGCCCACACAAGCACATTACACTTCCAGGAACAAGAGCCATCCTCAAAGAAAGTGTTATTATAGTTGTTATGAGGGTGCTTGTTTTTTACATTAAGAAAGGGCAAAGTTCAAGAACATAATCTTATTTCTGTTTCTCTCCTAATCCTTTTGTAGCTTCAACTCTAGAAATCAATCACGCAAGAAAGATATCATCACAAAGTTATTTAGACATTCTGAAGACTGCTTTACATCATTGAAGAAAGCATTACTGATGATCAATACCGTAAGATTTTGAAACCCTCCTCTAGGGGAAACACTCATTGTTTCTAAGAATGCTAACACTCAGAACGAGACCAATAAAAACTCCATATTCATTCATTCATCCATCCAACAAACATTTTTTCGGGTCCTGTTACATTGTTCTGTGTGCTCAGGGATATGAACGCCAACCTCAGGCGTTGAGTCTAGTTTGGAGGAACAGATGATGTAAAATTAATTGCAATATAGGAAGATCAATGCCGATAGCAATGTGTGGCAAGATTGTTAGGAATGGAGCGACTGGTCATTGTGAACTGTGCAATTAACAAGTGGTCCAGGCCTGTTCAACTTTCCCCACCCTAACCCAGACTTTATCAGTTCATAAGCAACTTGTTGCTCATAACAGAAGCATTTTCTTAGTTCCAAAATAGCCTACTTAATTTTTTAATTGTACTACAGAGGCTAATTCATGACTTTGCAACTTGCTTTTTCTTGCTTTAAACATTAGCTCCTGTCTCACTTTAATGTTTATTTTAGAAAGCAGCATTTGGATACTTTGATACATAGCAGCATTTTCCAAGTTTGTTATTTACTAAGCACACTCAGTAATTGAATCTCTAGTAAATAATGAGGAGCAGGGTGAATTACTTTTCCTTAGACTCAAATAGGATTGTGTACAAATGACTTCATATGCCGGAGGAGTTCCTTAGCCTCAGCATCAGCCTCCCACAGACAGCCGACGAGGAGACAGACGTGTGCGAGCACGAGGGTAGCACTCTGGGGAGAAGCCCACTTTGCCTGGAGGTGGCCTCCAGGTTTGGGGTTTGCTGTCTGTGCTGGAGGCCCCAGCTCCCACCTCTGTCAGCCTAGAACGCCATTGCTTAGCGTTTCTAAGCACAGGGTGGATTCAGAAATGTGGGGTTCTGTGTTCCTGGGGAGATACACCTATTTTAATGAATATTTAGGCCTGTATGACTTGGTCTGTCTGAATGAACAATAATACCTAATGCTTACTATGTGCCAGGCACGATCTTAGCAATTCACTTATATACACACACTTAATCCTCTCAACACCTCTGGGAGGCAGACATTACTGTTATCTCCATTTGACAGTTGTGGAAAGGGAACCTCAGGGCCAATAACGAGCTGAGGGTTCCCAGCTAGAGGTGGTGGAGCGCCTGGCTCCACAGCAGGCACGCTCCAGCACGGGCAGGGCTGCCAGGGAGTGTGCACAGAACCACCCAGGGAAAGATAAATGAAGGCTTTTGTGTGCTTACCCACGTCAGTTTCTATTAGTACGTTGAAGAAGTAATTTAATTAAAACTAGTGAAATCTTTGTTTCCTTTAATGGAGGACTGTAATAATGCTAACCACTCTGAATATTAGACTATTTAAAAGTCAGTGCTGTACTGTCCAACTTGAGATCAATATGCAGATAGTGTAGGTTAAAAATTGAGTACCTAGGCTGTGCTGCATTGGGCACTTGGGCTAAACACACAGAGGAGTAACACAAAGCCCTGCTGCTGAGCTTGCACTCTGGAGCACCACGTAACGGCAGTGACCATCAAATGCACATCACGTAATGGCAGTGACCACCAAATGCCTTAGAGATGTGTAGTGCACGGTTTCAGAGTGGGACCTCCCATCCCCTCCCACCACCATCACCATGTGCCTTGCCATGGAAGGGACTAGATAAGGAGAGCAGGGGAGGGAGCCAGGAACAGGCAGGGCTGGGTGTTTTGCCTGCTGCGTAGGGCGGCCATTGGAAACAGGTCTGTCTCCTGCTGCAGAGAGGGATGTGGAATGTTTAGAAGAAAGGCTGCTTTAGATTTGCTCCAAGTCATGCATCCATTTGCTGTATGAGCTGCCTCCAGACGCTGCCACCAGCTCTGCCAGTGGACCCAGCTGTTGTGATCACTTACATTTAAATCAGGTGGCTCACTTCCTATCCCCCAGAAACAATTTGCACACTGCCTTTTTACTTACTCTTATTCTTGGTGTTATTATTTGCAGCTGATGTGATTTTGTTACCAGAAACTCCAAAAGACTCTTTTCATAAAACATTAGAACTAATAGAATTTAGAAGGTCATTGGATACAAGGTCGTCATCCAAAGACCAATAATATTTCTATAAAGTTCAATAAACAATTAGAGAAGATTTTTAAAATGTCATTTTTAATAACATTTAAAAAAATCAAATACCTAGGAAAATATTAACAAAAATGTGCAAATTCTCTTCATTGAAGACTACAAAGATTATTCACAGAAATATTATCAATTCTTTACAGACTTTCAGAAAGTATAACAGGAAGGAACACTAACTCAATCTCTGAGACCAATATTACCCGTATACCAAAACCAGGCAAATGGATCACGAGAAAAGAAAACTGCAGCCCAATATCATTTGTGACTATAGTTACAAAAATTCTCAATAAAATGTTAGTGAGCCAACTCCAGCAATATATAGCAAGGATACAATGCTATGACCATATGAGATTTATCCCAGGATTGCAAAGTTGGTTTAACTTCAAAAAAAACCAATTAATGTAATATGCAATATTAATAGAATTAAAGACAAAACTGCATGATTATCTCAATAGATGCAAAAAAAAGTATTTGAAAAATCCAACATCTGTCATGATAAGAACTTTCAACAAACTAGGAATAGAAGGGAAGTGCCTTAACCTCATCAAGGACATTTATGATAAATCCATAGCCAACAGCATAGTTAATGGTGAAAGACTGAATGCCTTTTCCCTAAGATCAGGAATGACACAGAATGCCAGCTCTTGCTACTTCTGTTCAACACCGTGCTTGAGTTCTATGCAGTCCAATGAGGAAAGGAAAAGAAGTAAAAGGCATCCAGATTAGACCGAGGAGATTGGCGCTTGAAGGAGTAAGACTGTCTTTATTCACAGACATGTTCTTGAGTGTAGAAAATTCTAAGGAATGTGAGAATGTGTGCACACACACACACACTGCTAGAACTAATAAGTGAATTCATCAAGGTTACAGGATATAATATTAATATACAAAAATCAATTATATTTCTATAAACTAGCAATGAACAATCTGAAAATGAACTTCAGAAAGCAATGTCATTCATAATAGCATCAAAAGAATAAAATGCCTCAAAACAGATTTAACAAAAGAAGTGCCAGACATATACGCTGAAAATTACAAAACATTTTTAAAAGAAATTAAAGAATATATAGATAAATGAAGAGACATTCCACATTTATAGATTGGAAGACAATATCATTAGGATAACAGTTCTCTCCAAGTTGATTTATAGATTCAGTGCAAACCCTATCAACATCCCAGCTAGATTTTTTTTTTATTTTTGCAGTTGAAGAATTATCTTCAAATTAATGTGGAAATACAAAGGTCGAAGAATAGCCAAAACAATCTTGGAAAAGAAGAACGAAGTTAAGAGTACTTAAACTTCCAGATTTTGAATCTTAGTAAAAGACTGTTTGATACTGATATGAGGATAGACATATAGACCAATGGAAAAAAATTGAGCATCCATAAATAAGTCCTTAAATTTGTCGTCAGTTCACTTTTGAGAAATTCAGTGGGGGCAAGAATAATATTTTCAGCAGTGGTCCTGGGACAGTTGGATATCCACATGCAAAAATTTAGAACCTTACCTTACACCATACACACATAGACCTAAATGTAAAAGCTAAAATAATAAAATTCTTACAAGAAAAACATATGTATATTTTAGGCAAACATTTCTAAGATGTGACACCAAAAGCATGATCCATAAAAGAATAAAATCAATACATTGGACTTCATCAAAATTAATTTTTGTGCTTCAAAATATGCCATTAAGAAAGTGGAAATGCAAGCCGCAGACTGGGAAAAAATATACACAAATCATATATCTGGTAAAGGACTTATGTCTAGAATATACAAGAACTTTTAGAACTCAATGGGCAGGTAACCCAGTGTTTTAAATGGACAAAAGATACAATTCACCAAAGAAGATACATCAACGGCCAATAAGCACATTAAAAGATGCTTGACATTATTAGTCATTAGAGAAGCACAAATCAAAACCATGAGATACTTCTCACCCACTAGGATGGCTATCATCAAAAAGACAGGTAATCATAAGTATTGGCAAAGATGTGGAGATACTGGAACTCCCATACACTGCTAGTGGAAATGTAAAATGGTACAGCCACTGTGGAAAATAGTGTGGCAGTTTCTTAAAAAATTAAATGTAATTTTTCATATGACCCAGCAATTCCACTCCTAGGTATTTGCCCAAGAGAAATAAAAACACATATCCACACAAAGACTTGTGTGCAAATGTTCAGAAAACATTATTCATAATTTCCAAACTGGAAACTATCCAAGAGTTCATCAACTTGTGACAAAATGAACAAAATATGGCATATCCATGCAATGTAATACTAATCAGGAATAAAGAGGAAGAAAATACTGATACCTGCTCCAACATGGATGAACCTCAGAAACACTAGCCTAAGTGAAAGAAACCAGATATGGGAAACCATATATTTATTATATTATTCCATTTACATAAAATATCCAGGCAAATATATAGAGACAGAAAATGGAGTAGTTGCCTTAGACTAGGACTGGAAATGAGGAGTGACTGCAAATGTGCATGAGATTTCTTTTGGGGGTGTTGAAAATGTTCTAGAATTAGACAGTGGTGATGGTTGCACAATGCTATAAATTTATTTAAAACTATTTTAAAAATTAATTGTCAGTGATTCCTGTTTAGACATTAAAAAATTGATTATCACTCCCAAACCTAAAAGTAAGCATGAATGTATCCCCTAAAGTACTGAATTTACCCTCCAGATAACCTTATATCCTTTCAGATTTTGGACTCCAAAATAATAGTTGACATTTGTATACTGCCTTATCACTTAGTTAATAAATCCTTTTGTTACATTAATATTCACAATGTCTATGAGATAGGGTTTCTTTATTTCCCCTGTCTTTCCAGTAAACAATATCTCTTGGTTTTGATATTCAATTTACTTATTGATAATTTTTTATTCTGGGGGAAGAAATTTGCCTTACAGTATTTTGCTCATAATATGTTTTCTTTATGCAGCATGGCTGAAATTTTTCTCACTAAGTAATTGTCCATTTATGTAATTGATGAGGTTGGTGGTAGTGAAAACAAGCATAATTTATTCTTAGTAAGTTGGCAAGTTGTAATTGAGCTGCTGGGAAGTTTTGTGCCCCATGTGGCTGAACCACCCAGTGTGCTGGTGGGGCTGGGGAGGGAGGAACTGTCAAGCCCCTGGGGCACAGGATCAGGCTGTGCCTGAGAAATGGGCCCCATCCATCACTCAGGGGCCATCTCCTGCCCATACCCTGGTAGAGAACGTTGTTGGTACTGCACTTGGAAAGTTCTAGCAATCCCTCCCATCCTCCCACTCCTGCTCTTGGCACATGTATTATACATAATGATCAATTGAAGTGTTTGTGTTTTAAATCATAATTTTATTTTGCCAAAGCTCGCTTTTTATTAATGATGCTAAATATACATAATGTCCTTCCTTTTTCTTTTTAAAAATTGCCTTATATATACACTCTCATGCTCAGGAACCTGATGGACAGATAACAGGGGAAGAATTGCAGCACGTTCTAAATTGCATGGTTGCAAAATTAAGCGATTCAGAATTCAAAGAGCTAATGCAAATGCTCGACCCTGGGGGCACTGGAATGATCAAGGTCTCCACGTTTACTGACCTGCTTGATGAGAACCCAAAGGTGAGTTTTGAACAACTTCATGTTTGGTTTTCTCTTTATGGCATGTAACTTCATGTATTATTTTCAGTAAAATAAGAGATGCAGGTGAAATATGCTTTAAATAAATTAATGACCATGTTTTTCAACTGCATTAATTTTCATTTTAAGTAAAAGTTAAGTGTTTAAGAGTTGGTTGATTTTAACTTTTAGTTTCTAAATCTTATCAAAGGATGATATTTGACATTTCTGAGAAACTGTTTCTGAATGAGAGCCCTTTTATGGACAGGATGTAACCTCTTTTCACAGCACTTTGACAGCACTTCTCTTACAACAGTGTCTTAAAAGGAATGTTTGTAAATGACTAATCTGGTTCTCATTCATATTTTTAGAGTTTTGTACCCTATGTTGGTTCATCTTTTTAAAAAATAAGCATTCATTGATTGCCTCTAGTGACTAATACTTGCCTTTAATATTTGTTTCTTTTGACTGAAAAGTTGATAATTTTATTATTAGAAATGCTTCTATAATTTTAATAGCTGTTAGCATCAACACATTTTAAGAACTTTAAAAAATCAGATTAATTTCAGATAACACATGCAATAGGCTTTGACAGACTCTTGGTGAAATGTTTGTTAAAGACATCTTTTAACTGATACAAATTAGCTTTTAATTTTTAGATTTATGAAGTTGACATACCTATAAATCAAAATCAAGCTAATAATATCAAGAGGTGCACTATTCCCCAAAGATAATGTTTCTATTGAGTGGATATGAATGGGCCTTGCTTTGGGGATTGTTTTAGTTTAACTGAATCCAGCTGCGTTCTATTCCAATGGCTTCCAATGGATTCATCATCAATGAATCCTTTCCACCTGTTGTGGTTTTGCTTCATGGTCTTGTGGAGAATTGGGGCATACTTCTTGGTTTAAAATGGAGCAATTTGAAACCATTCCCACTTAGAACCGGAACCAGACAAGGTTGCCCTCTATCTCCACTTCTATTCAACATAGTGCTTGAAATCCTCACCACAGCAATAAGGCAAGAGGAGGGGTATTAAGGGTGTCCAAATGGGGGCAGATGAGATCAAACTCTCGCTCTTTGCCGATGATATGATGTTATACCTAGAAAAACCCAAGGATTCATCCAAGAGACTCCTAGAATTGATAAATGAATTCAGTAAAGTCTCAGGATACAAAATCAATACACACAAATCTTAGGCATTCATATACACCAGTAACAGTCAAGCTGAAATTCAAATCAAAAATGCAATACCTTTTACAATAGCCTCAAAGAAAATTAAATATCTAGGAATCTATTTAATGAAAGACGTGAGAGACATATAC
>RJWJ010032884.1:0-18252 GCA_004363605.1 Indri indri
AAACTTCACTCCTCCCTCACCAGTCTGCCAGCCCAAGCAGGGCTCTGCCAAGCAAGGAGAGAGCATTTTAAAAATCAGGGAGCTAGGCTCACCCCCAAAACCTGAGACCAGAGGAGGTGGCAGCAGGGCAAAGAAAGAGTTTTAAGAGTCTGTAGCAAACAGAGACCCCTTTCGATAGGGAAAGGAACGAAGGCCTTGCGTGGAGGAGGAGATGGCATCTGAGCTGGCTGCTGATCCACAGGACAATTTGGTCAGGTGGAGGCAGGTGGGGCTGTTCTTGGCAGTGGGGACAACTTGAGCAAAAGCCAGGAGAAGGGAAACTGAGGGACCTACTCCCTCCTTGCTTTAAGCCAAGCTCTGCTCCCTACTCCAACATCTGGGGACCCATGCCTTGAGACGATGAGGCCATTCTGGTTCCATGTCCACAAACTGGGGCTTCTAGCTCCCTCTCCCCCATCCCACATCTGTCTCTTGGTCCCTCAAGGTACCCTGAGGCCTGTCATCCTGGTTTTGAGGTGCTGGGGAATCAGGGCTGGAAATACTGTCACCGCGCTGCGGAAGTGCATAAAGACACCGCTGTGGGGTAGGAGCCAATGCTGGGCCGGCGGGACAGAGGCATGACTTGGGCGGAGGCATGTGCCAGCTGCACTCTCGGCGGCTGGGCAGAGGGGCTGGCACTGCAGGCTGCAGGGAGGGGGGCTCGCAGGGAGGGGCAGGGTCTGCTTTACCTAACATCTTTATCCCTTGCATTTTTTCCTTCAGCCGGGAATTCTCCTCCACTAGGCGCTCAAAAGCTGCGGATGCCTCTCCCGGAGGCACGCCGCCCCCAGGGTCGTAGATCCGGTACGGTCCTCTCCCTTCCATGAGGGTAGCTCAGCCCCTGCCGTGGTGCCCGCCTGGCTGTAAGGACAACAGCAGTATATCAGCAGGCTGGCTGGGCCACTGAGGCATCCTTTATGGGGAAGCGCTAGTCTGTCAAGGCCCCAGAAGGCAGTCCCCTTAACCCAGAATAGCACACAGCACTTCAGGCTGGTCTGATGATCGTACGACAGAGCAGAATGGTCACCTCCTTTGATATGGACACTCTGCCTCTATTAATGCAACCTAATAATGACATCGGTTTCTTTTAGCGGCCTCACTGCACTGCTGGTTCATTTGGAACAGCAGTCAACTGTCGGGCACAATGTGGGGTACAACAAAGAACCTGGAATTAGAATTTTAAAAGCTGGGTTCATGTCCTGTCTGTGGGGTCCAGAAGGACAGGGACCCTGTCTGTTTTGGCCATCACTGCAGCCTCATTGCCTAGCTCAATATTAGCTATGAAGTGAATGCCCAATAAACACTTACCGAATTAACAGCCTAGCTATTAATTCACTGTGGGATCACGGGCAGTCCCTTCCCCTCTCTGCAGAGGGGAAATGAAAGTCTTAAACTAAATCAGTAATCTTTAAAGTGAAATGCTTGTACTCAAAGCTATAAGCAAGTCAGTCTAGTCCAAAGTTCCATTTATATGTATATTACCTTCTTAAAAAAAAAAAAAAAGATGAAGAAGAAGAAAAACCACCCTGACTAATATTTAATATACTGTCACCCTCCTCTGTTAGTCTCACATCATGCATGGCCTGTCCCTTCCAGTTCTAATGAACAGAGGAATTCTCTATCAAACCACTATCTATTTGTGCAGCAAGTTTTTGGTATTAATCTGTTCAATTTCATCTGCTTTATTTCATTTGAAACCACTCTGAAAGGTGAGCTCAGAATCCTAGGTCTGTGACTTAGTAGAGAAACTGCCCTTCCACTCATCCAACCATTCATCCGTCCATTCATTCAATAACTACTTATTGAGTATCTACTCTGTGCTGCCTGCTAGTCTGGGTGCTGAGAAATTATCAGCAAACAAAACAAAAATCCTTCAGGGAGCTTACATTCTAGTGGTGGACACAGATGGGGGTGGTGGGGAACATAGTATTTCAGGTGATGAAAAAGTCTTTGGACAAAAATTAAGCAGAGAAGGACAGGGCAGAGGCTGTGACTTTCAATGGAGCTGGCAGGAAAGGCCTCATGAAGAAGGAGCTATTTTAGCAAGGGCCAGAAGGAGGTGAAGATATGTGGGGGAAGAATATTCTAGGCAGAGAGGACAGTAAGAACAAAGGCCTTGAGGCTGGAAAGCTGAGTCAGCCTCCAGCTCTGCAAACAGCTCACCAACACGAGAGAGCTCCCAAGGCCCCCTACCAGGGACCTCAGAAGGACGTGGGGGCCTGGAAACCTCCCTCCCAAGATCAACACCCAAAAGGCAAAAACTGTTCCAGTCAGGAATCCTCAAAGGCGCCTTCAACTCCACGCAGCGCTCAATGAAAGAAAAAAGTGAAAAAGGATTAACAGTGACATCACGATTCATTAATCATCTATCTGTCAGGCACTGCCTTCAATGCCTCAGACACATCATCTCAGTTAAGCTGCGCAACAACCCTAAGATACATACGAGTATCACCCCCATTTCATACGGGAGAAACTGAGGCTCAGTGAGGTTACATAACTCAGCCCAGATTACGCTGCTAGCAAGCGAGAGACAAGATGCAAAGCCAGCTCCACCTGCTGCCTAAAAAAGCTGAGACTAACCCCCTGCTACACTCACACAGCCAGGACAGAGGCAGTGGGGCAGAGAGGGGGTTCAAGTCTGTTTGTAGGGCAGCACCAGGCTATCAGGTAGCTCCTGGGCTGTTTCCAAGAGGGTCCATGGGATGGAATGGGCCAGAAAGAAAAACAAAGTTCTGCCAAGCAGGACCCTGTCCCCCAGAGAGTGACAAATACAAGACTAACACACACTGCAAGGAGGCACCCACGCCCTGCTGGGCCCCGCAGGCGAAGGACAGCTGCCCACACGCCCATCACAAAAGTCACCACTCGGCTTGGGGGAGACTTGTGTTTAACTTGAAAGTTCCATGTTGTACAGCAGAGCAATAAAGCTCAGATGTCCCCGCTGCAGTAGAAGAGACAGTGTGGGCAAAGCACTTAGCACAGTGACCGGCACATACTAAGGTAGGTAGAACTGCTGGCGGATGCAGGGTCCTTCCCCACTCTCGCCTTTCCCTCACAGGCCTTACCCCTCAGCATGGGATGCACCCGACTGGGGCGAGCATTGTCCACGTGGCTGGGAACTTCCTCAGGCAGGAGCACGCTGCATGTACCTCCATATTCCTGCCACCGCTAACAGCTGCCTGGAGTTCACAATCGGGGAAACAGAGGGCTGGGAGGGGCTCGCAGCCACCCTCAATGATAAGGACAACAGCGTCCTGGTTCCTGCCCATCACTCTGCACGCGCTCTAGACGGAACTCACAATGATGCTACGTGATGGTTTGGGTAACTTTTTACCCCATATCTGGCTTGCCCAGTGGATGGGAAGCTCCAAGAGATCAGGGAGTGAGTCCACCTCGTGTGCCCAGGTATCCTCACAGCGGACCTGAGTAGAGCCTCCAGAAACTTCTAATTCAGGGGAGGAAGACTGAAAGGATCCGAGGAGCCCTTGACCCTGACCCTGCCTCCTGAGGAGGCCACATCCAAACGTCCCAGAGAGAGCCCACCCATGGTTGGCTGACCACAGGCTCTCCAGACAACCATACGCTTCTGGAACCAGGGTGGGCACAGCCATGCTCCCTCAGGGGCCCAAATGCATGGCCCAGCAACAGAGCAGGGCGCAGGACAAGAGAACTAAAACACACCTCCATGCCCTCCATGTCCTCCAGACCATGCAACGCCCGGTCCGTCCCTTGGCTCTGGGGAGCCACCAGGGAAGGGGGAATCGTGGGAAGCAGAAAAGCGGGCAGCCGGGCTATTCTCCCCACACCAGCCGCAGTGGGCAGGGCTTGCAGGCAGAGACGGAAACTGGGAAGAAACGGCCTATTGTGAGAAAACCGTCTCTGGACATCAGAGGAGCTGCCCAAGGCAGGGCCTGGACTTCTGGAGGAAAGAAAGACAAAGAGAGAAACGGGGAATTTCCAGGTCCTGCTGACCTCATGCCCAGATGGTCAGCGGCGTCCCAGGATGACTGCTGGGCAGACGGGAACTCTCCTTCTGGTCAGAGAGGTTTTCGTAAGCTCTCCCAGAGAGGGCAGTCAGCTCAGGGTGACAGAGCTGGAAGGGAATCTCCAAGGGCCAGGAGGCCAATCCCACACTGTCAGATGGGAGAGAATCGTCCAGAAGCAGTGAGTAAGGGGCTGCGTCCGACAGGATAGCAGCACGTGTGTCCCCTCCATCACATACCGCAAGAGCGTATGGAAAGGGGACCCCACCCCTCACACGGGGCAATAGCTAGAGCTCAGAGCCCCGCAGTCCTTGGGCATGAACTCATCCGATTCTCCCACGTGGCACAAGCAGGGCAGAGAGTCAGGGCCCTGAGCAGGGAAGGCCCAGGTCACAAAAAAGTCAGGATGGAGCTGGGACCAGATCCTTGCTCTCTCCAGTCTGCCCACGGCCACCCTCCATTTCCATTCCTGCCTTTTGATCTCACTGCAGTGAGATCTTCTGGTGGGGTCTGGCTCCAGACTCCATATTCACCTGGTTCCAGAAGCTACAAATCAATAGGCGGCCCACTAGCAATGGGACCCCAACCCCTTTGCCTAAAGCAGAAACAGCTAGTGGTAAAGACACAGCCAGCTCAGACTTTCTTCCAAAACAAGACCTCAGCCAGTGGGGAAGAGGGCCTCCATAGCCCACCCGGTGGGACTCTGGGGCTGCCCGCCAGAACCAGAAAGGTGCAGTTTGGGGGCAGAAAGGGGCCCAGACAGGCACAGGTCAGGCAGCGACCACAGAGCATGCAGATGAAAGTGATGCTGTTGAAAGTGAAGGAGCCACTCACCACCAGGCAAGCAGCTAGCAGGGTGGGAGGGGGGCAGGGGTGTGGGCCCAAATCCCAGCCTCACCCCAGAAAGAGAGGGTTGGAAAACGCTAGATTTGGAATTAAATTTGCATTCCAGATTCTGCACAGAAATGCTTCAGCCTGTTTGAGACTGTCTTGCCATTAGCCACATTCTGGTGACTGGAGGTAGGGGTGGGAGGGCCCCCAGGCTCCCCAAATGGTATTCACTTGCACAGCCACTAACATTTGCAAAGTAAGTCACAGTTTCCCAAGCACTGTTTTTCCATCTGATTGTCACAATAACCCTGGGACGAAGGTAGGGCTGATGTGTGTCTGACAGATGAGGAAACTAAAGCCCAGCTTGGGGACCTAGCCCAATTTAGTGCCTCTGGTCACTAGCCACAACCTGGGGCCAGCTACCCCCAGGAGGAGGTGATGTTCTCCCCGGCCCAGAGCCCAGGCAGATCTCTGGTACTGGGAGGCAGGAGGTCATGGTGGTGGACAGAGGCCAGGGCTGTGGAATGGTGGCAGGTGGGGGTGGCAGAGGGGTGAAGGGAAGGGGTCTCTAGGAAAGAGCACAGAACAGAACATCAAAGAGGCCTGTGCTAGTGTCTACTCTGCGGCCCGCTCTCTGTGTATGGGACCCTGGGCTCATTCCCTGCGTGTGAGCAGAGGAGCCTGGCCTAGGTAGAAACTGGGTGATGTCTTAAAGCTGGCCTCGTGATGGAAGAAGACCCAAGCCTTGGGAGCCAGCAGCAAGTCAAGGAAAGAGAGGTGACCAGCACACTAGAACTAACACAGCCTTGCAGTCAGGAAGGAAGGGTCCAAACAGGGTGGGGACTAGGGTGGGGCAAGCTAGGCACTCCTCAAATGAGTGAGCCCTCCCCAAATGCTGCACCCTGGGGCCTCCCCTGCACTAGTCTCAGCTCTGTCCAGCTCTGGACAGCTGCCTCATCTGTAAAACAGGAATAATAATAGAACCTACTGGGTTTAAAATTAAAGAAATTAAATGAAACAGTATGTGCATAGTTGGAAGGGAGTTCTCACTTTCTACTTTATATAATACTTCCTGGTTGTTTGATTTATTGAATCAAGAAACATATATTTCTTTTATAATAAAATCTCCGAAGTCGTAAGAGTGTACAGTATCTAGCTCAGTTCTTGGCACACAGTAGGTGCTTAGTAAAAGGTGCAGCAACCCCCCCCCCGCCACAACTGTGCCCAGCAGTCGGTTGAGCAACAACGAGGTTGCAAGTACAGTGTCTAATATAAAGAGCTGGGGCTGAGGAATCATGAGGTCTAGTCAAGGTACATTAGAGCAAACACCTTCCCTGCACTGGGCCGCAGTTCCCTAAAAGGAAGGGGTTGCAACAATAGCAATACCATAACACGGTGGGGGGTTGAACTGGATAATCCTTACGGCCAGGGCCATCAGATGGCTAAAAACACTGCGAGAGAGGACTGCAGAGCACCGATCTAAAGCCGGGAGGGAGGGTGACAGTTTGTTAAGCGCCACCATATGCCAGGCACTAGGCTGCGCCATTATGCACATTAGCTCATTTTCTTCTCACTGTAAGAGACAAAAATTATTATCTCTCCTTTCCAGCGAGAAAACCAATCCCCGCAGCTAGACAGCATTATCCCCATTTTTCAGACGAGGAAGCAGACTCAGGGAGGTTAAGTCACTTGCCTAAGGACACATAGCTGGTAAATGCTAGAACAAATACTCCAGCCTTGATCTGTCAGACTCCAGCACTCTCCGCTGCCCTGCACTGCCTGGAGAGGCAGGAGGCTAAAGCTCAGGGGAAGAAGACCAGTCCTGCTGTCCAGATCTCTAGAACATGCCCCAAGTTCCCAGTCCCTGCCTTTTCTTGTCTCTAATGTTGTATGCCACCAGACCCCAGTCTGCCCCTGGCCATCTGCTGTCACCAGGGCTTATTAAGAATCTCAGAATGAAGGGATGCTCAGGGGAAATTCAGTCCTGTGCCTGTCCAGTCTGCAGAGGAGCCAGGGGACTCCGGCTGGCCAGCTTTAGCAACCCGGACCTCACCAGCTTCCTCCTCAAGATGACTCCTGGGGCAGCCAGCACTGGCTGTAGTTAGGCTACTCCCAGTTCTGCTTCCACTGGCCCTTGCTCTGCCCTCTGGCGTCCCCTGGAATAAGGAACAAGATGCCTCTCTGCTCCACGTCAGCCTTGCAGAGATTTGGAACCTGTAGCATTCTCTTGAAGCTGATCAGCCTTTGTTCCCTGCACTGTCCCCCACAGGGGCTGGCTTCCACACCCCTCCCCAGCCCATCCCCCACCAACCCTCTACCCCCACCCTGTCTGCAGCTGGTCCTGAAACTGGACACAGTATTCCAGGTGTGGTCTGCCTGACCAAACACAAAGAGCCTTTCACCTCTGCTCTTATAGGTATTACATTTCTATTGATATAGCCTTGGTATACATTTGCTTTCCTTATAGCTGGGCCACCCACAGTAAAGAGTATGCTTTCTCAATGATGTCAACAACCTGCATGTATTCCTGATTGGCTGAAAACAAAGCTCTCTTGTGAAAAGTATGCTTGAGGAGGTGTCAATTACATAAAGAGGCAAAAGTAACTTGTTGATTCAGTAATCCCCTATCTAGAGTTCTAGATATCTAGAGATCTCTGCATCAGTACACACGGGCTGGGCGAAGACGTTCACTGCCACAGGCTTTGTATTAGCAAAAATATCCAGAATGTTCATCAAGAAGAAACTGGTTAAATAAACCACGGTGCAGTCATTCAATGGACTATACTACGGCCATCAAAAAGAACTGGGTAGACTTTGCAGTGACACAGAAAGAAAGATGCCCATTAAATGAAAAGCAAAGCACAGAGATGTATGTGTAATAAGATACTATTTTTTTTAAAAAAACCACACAACTGTGTGTGTGTGTGTGTGTGTGTGTGTGTGTGTGTATAAAATCTTAAATGTGCATAGAAAAAGGTCTGGAAGGATGTATAACGAACTGCTACTAGTAGACGGCTCTAGAAAAGGACCTGGGATGGGGACGAGAAACTTTTGTTTTATCTACAATATTTTAACTCTTTACATGGGAAAGCTAGTTCTGTTCTTATGCAATTAAAAAATTAATTTTTAAATATGGTGCAGGGGAGAGAAAGGAGAAAGAACACAACTTTCACTTTTTACTTTACACCTTTTGTATTGCTTGAGTTTGGAGGGTTTTTCCCCAATGAGCATGTGTTATTCTGTAATTTTTTAAAGGGAGATTTTAAAATAATTTTTTAAAAAACATAAGCAGTTTGACAAGGTGAGAACAACAGGGAGGACCTATTGTTCTGGCACCAAATGAGGCTGGAGGACTGTAGGCGAGGGATGCCCGCTTCGTGTGGACAGAAGAGGCTACGGGGATTCTGTAAAAATAAGGAGGAAAAATCCAGGGGTGAGTTTTCTAGTTAAGGAATTCAGTGTTTGGAGAATTGGCAACCGCAGAGGAGAGTTTCAATCTGGAACCCACTAGAAAGGATCTGGCTTCAGGAAGGTCAGAGCTGGGCCTTGAAGTGACCACGGCAGAACAGAAACACCAGACTGTGGATAACCACCATGAGCTGGGAACAGGTGAGGGGCAAGTACCACCCTGCCCACCACCGGGGAGTCCTCACACCTGCATTACACCCGCTTTGCTGGTAAGGAAGCAGAGGCAAGAGAGGTACAGAGCTCGACTCCAGACCACACGGTTCTCAAGGAACAAAGTGGAAGCCAAATCTGATCATCACATCATTGATCCCAGTCTTGTACTCTCCTGTCACTAACGGCCCCTAAGAAAAGCTGAGAAGGCAGCCCAAGCAACCCTAGCCTACTCTCAGTCACCCCAGGCAGGCCTCCTCCAGCTCCCGGGATCCACAGGCAGGACACACCGTCTGCCTAGAAGCCTGGCTTCCCTCCCGGCAGCGGGGACCTCACTTAGCCCAGGAGGAGTGGCTTCAACTACAAGCCGTGGGGGCAAAGGGCACTAAGACCAACCCTAGGACAAGAGAGATGGGGGACCTGACTCTCCTTCTGTCTCTTAGCCCCCAAAGCTGGTTTACCCAGTGAAGGGCTTATCTAACCCTGTAATTCCTCACCCCTCTCCAAAAGGGAAGATGGCAATTTTTGAGATTCCCCTTAGAGCAAATATGGTGGAAAGAGGGTTTAATAGATTCAAATCCTGGCTCTGCCCTCTCCCCAGGTGACTTTGGGCAGGCCTCAGTTTCCCTGTTTCTCCCTATGGAAATGTTGTGAGGGCCAAGTAGGAACCACAGAGAGTTCTCTGTAAACCTTTAAATGCCACCCAAACAGGAGTGATAATGGCTATCAAAGGGCTAGGAAAAGAAAGGCTGGACAAGGGCTGAGATACTGAGATGAAGGCCAAAAATGGTTTGCATTAACAGAAAAAGGCTGGAAACGACCTAAATGAAGAGGAAAATGAGTAACCATATCATGGCAGTTTCATATCAGGGAATACTATACAGCAGTGGAAAATGAATGAACCAGAGCTAGAGATGAAAACAAGCATGAATCTCACAATTCTAACATTAAGCGAAACAAGCAAGCTGCAGAAGACTACAGACAGTATGACTGCGTTGAGATAACATTTTCAAACATACAAAACAACAATACATATGTCTAGGGATGCATACATTTATAATAAAACTATAAACAAGTGCAAAAGAATAATAAACGCTAAATTCAGAACACTTGTTTCTTTGGGGAGATGATTTGGGAGAAATTTAGGTGTATGGAAAATGTGTTATTTCTTAAACTGGATGAGTGGGGACCCAGGTGTCTGCGTGTTAGACTTCGTATCTGAGAAACTCCGTAACATTTTCTAGAAGTCAATGTTGCAGACTCCCAGGAATCAGGGTCAGATGGCAGTGGCGTTTGCAGAGGCAGAAGTGGGGGTGTGGAGGGACCGGGGCTCCTCAGACCCCCGCTGAAGCTGACTGTGACGAAGGCCGGGTGAGTGCTCTGCAGAGTGGGAGGAGACCAAACCAAAGTGCTCCTGACTCATGGGGCAGCCCCACGCCCGCTGTGAAAATACCGGCTCTGGCCACTAGGCCTGCCTACTTGGTGACATGACTCCCACGGTGCGCATGCATGCGCACGCGCGCGCGCACACACACACACACACACACACACACACGCCCCTCCCTGGATTGCCCGGTTTGTCCACCACACAGGTGCTCAGGGACACAGGGCTCCTGCCCCTCAAGGAACAGCCTCAGGGTGAGGGCCCTGGGAGAGAGGAGCTCAGCCCTGCCCAGGACAGCTCTCAGACAAAGAGCCAGCTGCTCCTCACCAGTCATCTGTTCCAATCTGAAGAGTGACTGTCCCGGACCAGTCATGGGAAAATCATCGAGAATTTCCTGCAGTGGCCGTAGTGGCTGCCAAGGTCTCTGGGGGTCGGGAGCTGTGCTTCCCCACAGAACAAGGGGAGGTGCACCCTGCTGCCCTGTGCCTCCCTACGGCAACTCTCCAGAGAGCACCTGGATACCCTCCCTGCACAGATGGCCAGGGACAGGAGGGGCAGGCACCACGGGCAGAAGGGAGGCAGCAGCGAGAAGCTAGGAGGGTGGGCACGGAAAGGCCTGGCCCAGCCGGAGGAGACTGGGAGCCACTGGAGGCAGAGAGGGGCGTCCCGAACACTGAGTTGTTAGAGTGAAGAGCTGGAAGAGAATGCCCCGAGATGTCAGTTGGCGCAACCCCTTCATTTTGCACCCGGGAAACTAAAGCCAGCAAAGGGAGGAGACCTGCCCAGAGCCACATGAACAGCAGTGGCACAGAAGGGACACAAACCCCATCTTCTGGTGGCCACCTGTGTGCTCTCTTACCACATACCACACCACGCTACTGCCCAACCTCTCTCCCTGCCTCAAAGTGCTCAGGTGAGCAATGAGCGGAAGAGGAGGGGGTGAGAAAGGAAGAACCTGCACTGAGGCGGGCCCACAAAAGAAAGCAGTCTGTAACAACACCGGGAGGTGGACAGCTCCCTGATCCTGGGCTGGGGTCAAGCAGAGGGGTGCTGGGTGCTGTTGAGGGAACTGAGGCCAAATGTCCTCTGAGCCCCTCCCGCATCTGAGTTTCCGCTAGTTAAACAGCAACGGATGTTTGAAACAAAGCAAAGGATGACCCGTCCAGAGAGGACATAATATGGTCCACAGAGTGGCAAGTGTCTTAGTCTGTTTTCTGCCGCTACAGCAGAATATCACGGACTGGGTAATTTATAAAGAACAGAAGTTTATTTGGCTCATGGGTCCAGAGGGTGGGAAGTCCAAGAGCATGGCACCAGCATCTGGTGAGGGCCATCCCACGCCGGAAGATGGAAGGTGAAAGTGAGTAGGTGAGACAGAGAGTATCGGAACCCTTTTATAACTAACCCATTCCCATGACAGTGACATTAGTCCATTCATGTGGGCGGAGCTGACATTAATCCATTCATGAGATCAGAGGGATTAAGCTTCCAGCAGATGGACTTCAGGGGGCCACATTCAAACCACAGCAGCAAATTATCCAGAGCACAGAAAATCGTACCATCCTCATCATCTCCTACTGAAATCCTTTCAGTAGCCTCATTATTAGCACCATTAACAATAACAGCAGCTAGCATTTACTGAGCACTTATCACCTATCAGCCCTGCGCTGTCCCATCAATTCCAACCACTCTAGGAAGGAACACTGACGTCCTACGGAGCTTACAGATGAGTTCGCAGAGGCCCAGAGTGGCAGAGGCAGTACCCACCCAGGTCTGCCAAGCACTGAAGCACGTGCTGTGCACCAGGGGTTCTCAAAGAGCGGCCTGGACCAGCGGTATCAGCATCACCACCACCCACTGGATCAGATGCTCTGGGGGTACGGCCCAGCAATCTGTTTAACAAGCCCCCAACCCAGGTGATTCTGATGCATGCTCAAGTTTGTGAACCAACTGCTCTAACAATTTCCCAATGCTGCTAACAGGAAAAAAAATGACACTTCTAAGCCTGGTACCAAGACCTTTTAGGGTCTTTCCCAGCCTACCTGGTCAGCTCCTCAACCCAGTAGAGCCTTACTCAAAATCTTCTGCCCAGCCTACTAAGTTCCAGGAGAGGACCATCATCTTTCTAGGGTCTGGCCTTGAAGTCACTTACCCCCAGAAGCCCACCCACCTAGCACCCCCAAATTACTCTATACTCCAGTCATATTTATGCCGGTCAGAGTCATTAGGCACTTGATGGCACACGATGCCTTCTAGGTAGCACTCACGGCACATTTCTCCCCACTTGACTACAAGTTCCTGGAGGGCAGAGCCAGTTCCTTACGCACCTACGAGTCATGAACACTGTACAGCAAGCACAGGGCACAGAGAGCCACCAGGAAATGCTTGCTAACTATCAGAAGGGGGAAACATGCCATGGGAGAGCAGATTCTGGCTTTCATCCCGCCTCCCATCTCTAGGTCTCAGTTTCCTCATCTGCAAAATGCACCATTATTCTAGTTTCTTCTATTTTACTCATTTATTGGACAAACCCAGCAAAGCCATACCCTAGACACTCTTCTCATCAAGAATACATACATGAAGACTAAAGAGGTCCCTGTTCACACCCTTATATCACAGGAAAAGAGAAAGATAATGAATAAATACACATTAAAAATAACTCTATGCCAGACACTAAGTTCTACACATATACTTTCTCATTCGCAAATAAAGGAGATTATTTCAGAGCATGATGAATGTACGAAAAAAATAAAATAGTAATGTGACAGAAAGTGAAAAAAGGAGCTACTTTGCATAGAAAGATCAGGGAAGGCCCCTCTGAGGAGGTGACATTTGAGCTGAGACTTGATGGATAAGGAAAAACTAGCCATGGGAAGAGCGGGGGAAAGGTTTTCTAGGCAGAGGGAAGAGCACATATGAAGGCCTCAGGGTGAGAACAAGCTTGACGTGTTGGAGGGAAAAAAGCAGGCCGTGTGGCGTAGCTAAATCACAGTGAGTGCAGGAGTAAAACAGTAACCAGTGGGTTGGAGAGGGAGGCAGAAAAACAACCTCCTACAATGCTGCCCTGCTCAAATCAGGTTGGCCTGACCCAATGAGGACATCCGGGCCCCAAGTCACAGGCAGCACTGGGGGTAAGGGTATGAGTCAGACCCCCCAGCTTCCTGGGGCCCCAAAAAACCTGGTATGGGCATTGAGGGGCAGGCACCAAGCCTCAGCATGAGTGCCATGTCATGCCACAGGGCACCCATGGGTGGGAGATAACACGGAGACATAATATGTAGAATATAGTACACTGCCAGCTGCAGCTTCCAGAAAGGCATGATCAAGTGCTTCCGTGAAGTGCCAGTCCCTAATCACATTACTTTCCCAGGACACAACCAGGACAGCAGCCTTGGTCAGGGGAATGGGAACAGGGCCCAGGGTTCAAATTTACTAGTCCTGGGCAAGTCTTAATCTCTTTGGGCCTCAGTTTCCTCACCTGCAAATTGAGGGTAATTTCTACTAGGGTCATTAGAAAGCTGAAATGAGATACTGAATGGAAAACACTGTGCCTGGCATATAGCAAGTGTTCATAAACATAAGCTATTAGTATCATCATTATCAGTTTGTTCACTGCCTCAGTTTTCTCTGCTGCAAAACAGGGACAGGCATACAACATCACAGAGCTGCTATGAGTTTGCCCTAATAACTATTCCACTCTCCTAATACAACATCCATTGTCAGAGACTTTAAAAAATTCTGAGTGCCCCTTTCTGACCTCTCATCGGATGTCAAATTCCCCTCTATCACACCCCATTGTTTGGAGAATGAGTAAGTGCTGATTTAATCCCATTTTGACGGTGCTGTGAAAAGAAAAATGATGCATTAGGAATCCACACATTTCTCTGCACTGTCATTCCGCAAGGGGGTGGGGATGGATGTCCGCTCTTCTGCATCATTCACAAAAGTCCCTCCCTCCCCTTACCAAAACACAACCTCTGTCCCCCAGTCATACGAAATTCCCACCCACTGCTGTACATACGATTTAATGACTGTATAATGCAATCACTCCCATACACACACGACACACATGCACGCGAATATCCTACAGCGGAAAAGTCACTCACAGCAGGAACTCCATCCCCAAAATCACTCTCGGAAACTCACCACATCTACCCTGCACATGCACACAAATGTCTCCAACAACGTGCATGCAAAATACGTTCAACAGAAACAGAATAGCAGGGACTCTGGAGCCACATGCCTCAGCTCAAATCTGACTTCGCAACTCGCAAGTTGTGTAACCCCAATTTCCAAGTGCCTAGGTCTCCCAAACTGTAAAATGGGCTTAATAATAATATTTGGGATGAACGTGACAACTCAATGACTTTAACATACATAAAGGGTTTAGAAGAGCACTTGGAAAGGGCCCTGTAAGAGTTGTTATGTTCCTCATCGTTACATGTGCACCCTGCTTCCAGAACTTCACACAAAACTACTGACGCCGCGTAGGCAACTCGCCCCCACACGGTAAACAGCCCCGCTGCAGCTCCGCCCGCACCCCGGGGCCCGCACGCCGCGCATACCGCCTCGGCGCCGTTCCCAGGCGTTCCCCGCGCAGTGCGCACGCGCGCCCCCGGCACCCCGGCGCCGGCCAGGGAGTCCCAGCGCACCCCGGCCCCCGCTGCCGGGGCAGACGTCCCGCGACCTCGCGGCCCGGAGTCCCGGGCCCAGGCCACCCGACCCGACCTCACCCTCACGCCCGGTCCCTGCCGAGGCTCCGAAAGACCCAGGTCCCGGCCCCCACCTCCCCTTCCATCCTCGCTCCGGCCCGGCCGGGTTACCTGAGGGCGGGGGTTTGGGGTTACAGCGCCCTTCTTACCACGTCCAGCCTCGGGGCAGCGGCTCGGGCCAGGCGCCGGCCCCGCAGCGTTCCTCAGGTTCCCGGGCCGGGGCTGGGGGACAAGGCCAAAGACTAGGAAGTGCCGGGGGCTGGGCCGCCCCACCCCTGGGAAAGTCCCCCGCGACTGGCAGGCCGCTCGCCCAATCACGCCGCGCGGCCGGATGGAGCGAGATAAACACCGAGGACCTGAGAGCCGGCTCGCCAGGCCCACAGCGGCTTTCCCCTCCGGCAGCGGCCTCCCCGGCGCCGCCGGCCCAGGCCGGTGCAGCCCCTCGCCGCACTCCCCGCGCCGGAAGCCCCGGGCCAAGGGCGCCTGGGGCCACCTCGAAAGCCGGAATCTCAGAGCGGAGGCGAGCCGCTGAGACCACCCAGCCCCTTCCTTGTAACTAGGAGGACAGAGGCCAGAGCAGGGAGGGGACTTGGCAAAAGGCACGTAAGCATTTGGCGTTAAGCCAGAGCTGGAGCTCAAGGCCCCAGAGTTCCGCCCAGGGCGGTCCTGGACTCTTTTTTACCAGGCTATAGAAATTCCGAGCTGAAAGGACCCTTAAAGACTCTATTGTTCCTGCCAACATTTTTTTGCTCACTTACTCTCCAGGCATTGTAAGCACTTGGGGTGCATTATTTTATTCGCACAATCACCCTGGTGAGATAGGTTGTATTCCCCCCCCCCTTTTTATTTTTTAACGTAAATAATATATGTGGCACAGAGAGGTTAGATGACCTCTGTAAGGGGCTGAGCCAGGTTTCAAACCCAGGTGATTAAATCCAGAGGCTGTTTTCCACCCTTCCTCTCTGTGGGATTTCCTGGACAGGTAAGGAGCAGTAGGAACTTGCTTTAAGGTTAGGAACACTTTTTTTTAAGCCCATAATTTTATTTTATGGTTTTTTTTTGTTTGTTTGTTTTTGTTTTGAGACAGGGTCTCGCTCTGTCGCCCCAGCTAGAATGTAGTGGGGTCATCATAGCTCACTGCTACCTCAAACTCCTGGGCTCAAGCGATCCTCCAGCCTCAGCCTCCCCAGTAGCTGGGACTACAGGTGGAGACTACAGGCAAGCGCCACCATAACCAGCTAATTTTTTTTTTTCTTTTCTTTTCCTTTTTTTTTTTTTTTTTTTCGTTGAGATGTTGTCTTGTTCTTGCTCAGGCTGGTCTTGAACTCCTGACTTCAAGCAGTCCTTTCACCTCTGCCTCTTGTCAAAGTGCTAGAATTACAGGCGTCAGCCACCCTGCCCAGCTTAGGACAGCTCTTTATTTTATTTTTTATTTTTTTCGAGACAGAGTCTCACTCTTTTGCCTGGGCTAGAGTGAGTGCCGTGGCGTCAGCCTAGCTCACAGCAACCTCAAACTCCTGGGTTCAAGTGATCCTTCTGCCTCAGCCTCCCAAGTAGCTGGGACTACAGGCATGCGCCACCATGCCCGGCTAATTTTTTCTGTATATTTTTAGTTGGCCGATTAATTTCTTTCTAATTTTAGTAGAGACGGGGTCTCGCTCTTGCTCAGGCTGGTCTCGAACTCCTGAGCTCAAACAATCCGCCCGCCTCGGCCTCCCAGAGTGCTAGGAAGGACGGCTCTTTAAACTGGGTGAAAATAGCTTTATGGAAAACCCATTGCAAAAGACCCATTACACCGGAACCGTTGAAAACTTAATTATTGACAGGCCCTCATCCTCAAAAAGAATTGGGGGAAAGGATTTGGGGAACTATTTCATATACACACCTTCATTTTACAGAAGGGAAGGCCTGTCGTCGGTCAATTGTGGGAAAACACACAAACACTCACCCAAGGAAATGCCTAATCCAGGGATTCTCCTTTCAGGCCTTGTGACATCCGGGGGGGGTCTTCAGCCACTTCAAAGGTGTTATCAGATTTTCAAAATTGTATTAAATCTACTTCACTTTAGTTAGGAAAATGAGTACACATATACTTGATTCTGAAGGGGGAGGGAGGGACTGCAAACACTGAACAAAGCCCCGCTGAGTGTTACTTTTGGGGAAGTCCTACAGGGAAATGGCAGTCGAGGACCTGATTCACATAGCCGCCCCCATGGGTCATCTCCACTCCTTAGGCCCCCAGATGCCAGTTTTCTTCCTGTTCTTTGCCTGCACTTTCCCAGTTCTCCTCTTCCTGGAATGCTCTCTCCCTAATCTTGGCCCAGGCCTTCTTAATTCCCACCCTCTACCCACTGAACTCTGAAATTTATTTAATTAACAAAGGGTCTATAATGACTTGCACTTTGTTTCCACAGCTTCAGCTGTTTTTGTAAAATGTCTCAGAGAGTTGGGCAAACAGCTTCATGTCCCAGAGTTTTGGGTGACACCTAGGTGGGCTTGTTGGAGAATGCTCAAGCTTGACATAAAACAGTTACCCAGCCATCTTTTTGCCTGACTTCCTAGTTCTGGATACTTTTCCTTAACAGTTACAATTTGTGAGCAAACTCATCTCTTCAAAGTCATGACAGCCCCCACCCCTCCCATCCTTTTAAGCCTTTGTTTGACTTCAGAGCATTCCTCATTTATGGATCATGGATCATGGATCATGGAGACTACTGATGGCAATCCCCTATTTCTGTGGTCCCCAACCCCCAGGCTGTGGACCTGTAATGTCTGTGGTCTGTTAGGAACTGGGCCGCACAACAGGAGGTGAGTGGCGGAGGGAGGGAAGCTTCATCTGTATTTACAGCTGCTCTCCATCACTCACATCACCGCCTGAGCTCCGCCTCCTATCAGATTGGCAGCGGCATTAGATTAGATTCTACATTATGGTCCGTTGTATAATTATTTTATTATATATTAGAAGGTAATAATGATAGAAATGAAGTACACAATATATGCAATTCACTTGAATCATCCTATCCTTCCCCCCACCCCACCAGTCCATGGAAAAATTGTCTTCCATGAAACTGGTCGCTGGTGCCAAAAAGGTTGGGGACTACTGCCCTGTTTGGCAGGTAGGTTAATTCAGGCCTCTGTGTAGAAAAGGACTTGCTCAAGGCTATATACATTGAGTGACCTTGGCTCCTAGTCCTGTGTGCTCTGTCACTCTACCATGTCATCTTCACAATGACATGATTCTTCTCATTTTCTTTTGCAGCAACTCGACACTGTCATGAATACAGGCTATGGATCTAACTAATGGGGTTCCATTCCTTACTCAGCCACTTACTACTTGGGTAGCTTCTCTAAGCCTCAGACTTCTCTTTCTGAAAAGTGGGGATAATTTACCTACCCCTCAGGTGATCCTGAGAATAAATAAGATAATGCAAATAAAGCCCAAGCTTGGCACACAGTAGGCATTCAAGAAAAGATAGTAGTTCCTAGGTATGGGTTGCATGCATTGGGTAGAACTTCACTGTTAAACCTAGCAGTACAGCCTCATCAGGTTCCATCCCACCATCCACATCCACTTCGGGAGCCTAGAAGCTGGGGGGCATGGCAGGGATGGGAGACAGGCCCCCTAGCCTGGCACTCTCACCACCCCTTGGCCTGGAAGGGGCTTTCCAAGTCAGGAAGCTGGGCC
>RJWJ010032885.1:0-18246 GCA_004363605.1 Indri indri
ATTACCCGATATTATTATTTTTCCATGTATTTCCTCTTTTCTCTTTCTTTCATTCAAGTTGTTTTTATTCCTTTTAAGACTTCTAGAAAGGGTGACCAGAATAAAAGAAGAAATTTTCTAAAATGCTGAGACTTTTTTGATCTCAAAAATAACAATAAGGAAAAATATGAGGACTATCTCCATCCTCTGCAAAACCAGAGGAAAATGTGAATAAAGGAAATAAATTTAGTTTTTGCCATATCAGTGGTAACAATGGCAGAACAAAAGTTATGTTCCATTCACAACTGAGATTGTGGAATGAGATTTGTACCTGATACATATTTAAGGCACCCAGCACTGGGTCCACGAAGAGATAAGAGAAGAAAAATAATACTTATGCCTATGTTGATCTATTTCATTACATATATCTTTCCACAAAATGAATTGGCAGAATCGTAAATATTAAGAAAAAACATTAGACTGTACACTAGATTATATATCTTATATATAATTATCTTGATGAGTTTTTCAAATACTATTGGTAAATGCTATATATTTGAATGCCTAGAGTTTTTGCTGGAAAAAAAAGAATGCCTCAGGTACAAAGGGCTAAGTTGCAAAATGAGAGTAAGGAAGTACAGTTTTTCAGAAAAGGCAAACACTTTAAAAAATTCTCAGTAAAAGAGGTTGCACCTATAGCATTAAGTATTAGAAATTTCAAAGAATGTATGTCACTTCAAAAAGAAAAATAAGATTTGAGTGGGAGGATTCTATCTTGTCCTCTGACACACATCACTGACTTTTTCAGAAAAACATCCATACTGACACCAGAAAAGAGCTGCTTCTTATTTTTTTTCCCGATAGGTCTTGATGTGCACTGAATACTATATTTGGTGAGCAAGATAACTGTTTATGTGAAAAATAACTAACTATATACATATATACATGCATAATTTACACAGGTAAAATATACATTTACTAAGAATATTAATATCATTGTATTTTAAAAATAAAATAGTTTGAATTCTTCCTCAACACTGAGTAACTACATCATTAATTTGAAATGAAAAAATGTGATTTTAAAATTCATTAATATTCTGAAATTTAAAAAAATTATTAATAGAACAGTTATGAAAACTAAATGACTGATGCCAATATTCTATAATAAAAAGTTATATGGCAATTGCATCTAAAGAAATTCAATATTTTAGAGCTAGCCTTGATTTTTAGGTACATAAACCCAAAGGTACATTTTAGCATTATGAACAGAATAAAACATTTGTACAATAAAGGGGCTTTTTTGTTTTTTGTAAATGTTATCAGATATCAATGCAGAGGTTGAAGAGCCATTTAATGTTTTCAACTTACTGCAATCTAATGTGTCAACTCAGGACTATCTCTGTGACTTAGATGGTAGTATGTAACTCCTTGACAAAAGACTAAATTTACTATGGGCATCTGCCAGAATGGCTGACATTAACCAATCTGAAAATCATATATCATGCTAACCCCATTGTAAAGATAAGTGATTAGATTATCATCAAACTTCAGTTGGCTTCACTGTCTTTATCAACACTTCTCTGTCTTGAGAACTCGTTGGATAACAGAATGGAGTTTGAGATCGTTTTGAATTTTTAAGGATAATTAATTGATTTTTGGTAAAGATTTATGGTAACAAAAGAATGCATTTCATGTAGGCAATGTTTAAGCATGAAATGATAACATGTATAATTTTTTTGTGTTTCAAGGTGTGAAGTCCTACTATGTGTGAAGTGTATTTTTCTTTATTAAATTGGAAAATGGAGTGTCATAGATTATACCTAAAATATAATGAAAGATCTCAGGATTCTCAATTACCATTTATAAACTAAATAGTTATAATTTTCAAGATAAATGATTGTAAATATTTCTGGCTTTCTATAAATTTAGAAATCCAGGAGTTTTTATACCCTGTTTAAAAAGTTATGATACCGTAACATAAATAATAGACAAATTGGCAAAACCTACAGTAGGTATATGTGAATTTGAAGTGATTGATCTTTTGATTGTATTTATTTGTTTTTAAATTTCTTTATCCCTATAAGCCTTGGAAATAATAACCCTATAAGTTACCTAAAAGTGAAAAGGAAAAATGAATTTGATGTAAACAATTATTTATCCACAGACTCCCTTTTCTAAGTAACATCTTCATTGAGATGCAATTCATATAACGAAAACGTTGACCTTTTAAAGTACACAATTCAGTGATGTTTAGTATATTCAGAGAAACATAACTCCTATCTCATCTCAGAATATTTTCATCAGCATATTTTATAAAAGAAAAAAATATGGTCTGTAGTCTCATGTTTCCAGGTTTTCAAGGTGCATGCATGTCATAGCAAGTAACATTGTGTCATTCATTTAGATTTTTGAATAACATTCCATTATATAAATATAACAATTTATTTTAATCCGGTCATCAGTTGATGGATATTTGGGTGGTTTCCACATTTTGGCTATTATTGAATAGTGCTACTATAAAAAATCATGTATAAGTTTTTGTTTGGACCCCTGTTTTCTATTCTTTTGGATGTATACCTATGAGTAGAATCACTGGATCATATGGTAACTCTGTTTAACTTTTTGAGTATCAAACTCTTTTCCAAAGTGACTACAATGTTTTACATATCCATCAACAATGCACAAAGATTCCAATCTCTCCACATCCTTGTCAACACTTAACTATTGTCTGTCTTTGATTTAACAACCCACTGGATGTGAAGTGGTCTCATTGTAGTTTTGATTTGTATTTCCCCAATGTTTAATGATGTTGAGCATTCTTATGTGATCATTGGCCATTTTAATATCTTCTTTGTAAAATGGATATTCAAAAAATTTGCCCATATTTAAGTTGGTTTATTTGTAATTTTATTTTTGAGTTGTGAGAATTCTTTATATAATCTAGACACAAGTCCCTAATCAGATATCTAATTTGAAAATATTTTATCCCATTCGGTGGGTTATCTTTTCACTTTCTTTATGATGTATTTTGTAGACTGAATGTTTTTAGTTCTGCTGAAGTCCAAATTTAAAATTTTACTTCTTTCTTTGTGCTTTTGGTGTCATAACAAATCAGCCATTGTCTAACCCAAAGTCAAAGATATTTACTACCATTTTCTTCTAAGAGTTTTGTGGTCTTAATCTTACATTTAGGTCTATGATACATTTTGCCATAATTTTTGTTTATGATGTGAAGTATTTCTACCCATCTTTGCCTTTTGATTAAAGTGTTGGTTGGAGTGTTTAACTGACTTATGCCTAATTTAAATACTGATTAGTTAGCATTTGTATGCAATTTTGATGTTTGTTTTTTATAGGTCTTACATCATTCATTTTTTTTTCCTCTAGTCATCTATTACTATTTTGTTTTATGTTAAATATATATATTTTTAGTATGCCATTTTAACTTCCTTTTTGTTTATTTTACTCAATATTTGGGGTTACTTTCTTATTGCTTATCCTGTAGATAATAATGAACACATCAACTTAAAATAATTTAGTTTGAATTAATACCAACTTGCAGTGATACACAAAAACTTTACTTCAAGATAAGACTTTTCTTTCCACCCTCCTTTCTGCAATTATTGTCATACAAATTACATCTTTGTAAATTATAAGCTCATTAACCATTTTAAAATTATTTATTTATTCACTTGTTTCTAAAATCAAATAGAAAATGAAAAGAGTTAAAGATACATTTATCCTGTACTTTATATTTACTAATGTAGTTACATTTAGTGTTCTCTATTTCTTTGCATGGATTTGAGTTACTCTCTAATGCCAGTTCTTTTCAATCTGAAGGAATTTCTTTTTTTATTTCTGTGGGAGACACCTGCTGGTGATAGATTCTCTCAGTTCATCTTGAAATGTCTTAATTTATCCTTTATTTTTGAAAGATAGATTTGCTGGACACAGAATTCTTAATTGACAGTCTTTTGCTTTCAACACTTTGAATGTGTCATGCCACTGCCTTTGTCCTCCATGGTTTCTAAAGAGAAATCGTATGTTAATCTTATTGAAGATCTTTTATGTGTGTTGAGTTGTTTTTCTCTTACTCCGTTCAAGTTTCTCTGTTTGCTTTAGACTTTTGACATCTCGACTGTGATTTGTGTAGGTGTTTGTCTTTTTTCTTGGTTTGCTCTACTTCTGAGATTCCCATTATGTTTTATGTTAATATAATTTATTGGGTGTCACAAATTTCTGAGATTCTCTTTATTTTTTTTTTTCTGGTCCTCAGATTGGATTATTTCAATTGATCTATCATTAAGTAGGTCAGTGCTTTCTTCTCTTTAATTCTTTCTGCTGCCAACCCAAATCTTCTGTTAAGCTCTTCTAGTAATTTTTTAATTTCAGTTATTATACTTTTCAACTCCAGAATTTCTATGTGGTTCTTTTTCAAATTTCCATTGAAAAAGAATTTTATTTTTGTTTGCCATTTTGTGAGAAAACACTCTCACACTTTCCTTTAATTATTTAGATATTATTTCCTTTTGTTCTTTGAGCATATTTTTAATAATGGACTTAAAGTCTTTGTCTAGTAAGTCCAATATCTAGGATTCCTCAGATATAATTTCTATTGCCTACATTTTTTCCTACTTGTAGGCCATATGTCCCTTTTCCTTGCATATCCTATAACTTTTAGTTGAAAAGTGTATAGAATCATTTGATAAAATATGTAACGTGTCCTCTCTGGAAATCAATCCCCTCTCCTCAAAGGGCTTGTTGTAGCTGTTTCTTGTAGCAGTTGCTGTTTCTCCAATTTAATTCTTAAACTCATTATTCTCTTTTACATGTTTCAGAGAGGTCTGCTGTTATCTCAGTGCTTGGCTAATGATTGGATGGAGATTTCTTTAAATGCCTTGAACAAATAAATTTTAGACATGATGTTGAAAGGTTTTGTTTGTGTGCTAGGGTGCACATGCAATGCTCCAGGAATTTGAAACTTTTTCTTAGCCTTGACTTACTGCTTGTAGAGGGCCATAAGTGAGAGTTTGGGTTTTCTGAGGTATTTCCTGGGCACGTACACAGCTCTGCACATATGTGCAATTTCTTAGGTCTCTAAGACTATGTCAATGATTTTCAAAGTCCCCTATGGCTATCTCATTTGCCAGAGGAGATGTCTTTTGACTAGTCTCTTATTTGTTCCAACTGGTATCTCTGCCTCAGGCAGTCATTATGTTAACAATTACCACTTAAGAAATGCCCAGAAGATAGGGCTCTCTCCATGAGCAGCTTTGGGTCACATCAAAGAGTGACAAAGCTGGTAAATGAGACTTTCTAGGGAGCTCTCAAATAGATAAAATAGAATTCCCCAGGTATGGGACTTTTTGATGAGCTAAAAAGCCTCCCACTTTCAGTGTCTGTTAGATTATGAGCCTGCTAGTTTTCAAGGGTACTATAGATCTAAGAAGTCACAATGGAAATAAAGCAAGTAAATTCATCAAAAAATTCATTGTTCTTAATGAGATTCAACCACTTTTCTTTAGTAAAGACTCCTCAAATTGTTGCAAGTCTTTGATTAATTTTTAGAGTTCTGAAAAAACTTATTTTGACATATTTTACCAGTGTTTTTATTGCTTTTATGAGGATTAGATTTCTGGAAGTACTATTTATTCATGACATCTTGATTTGGTTGTGATGGATTTAAAAGTTACTATATTAGATTGTTATTTTCATGGTAGAGACAGGTTCTTAACAAATTTATTAGCAATGTATATTATTTATATGCCTCCTGTTATTAATATAATTGAATTAAACCAACAGCAGTTACAGGAGTTATACATTAACTTCTTATATTTGTATAAAGTGAATATAATTCAAATATAATAAAACCTATGATAAAATTTCTGCACTTGAAAATGACTGGAGTTTTATTGTGATAGATCACATTATCTTTTGCATATATCTGACAATGTGGAAGACTGAGGCAACTAATAAGGCAGAATGATATTTTAAAGAAGTTTAGAAAAAAAATCAAGGAACAACATTGCATCTTACTCTCAAGGGAAATTCATGGAATAAAATGTCATAAATCTGATTTATTTTAGTGACATCAACTTGACTTGTTAAGCAGGAAATTTTTTGAAAATGTAGGGTATCTTATAAATGGTGATGATTTAATGAAACATTAAATTATTTTTTCTGAATTGGCGCTCTTCAAGAAAAGTGTACAGAGTACTTAAAAATAGAGACAAAATATAATTGCTTATCTCATATGTATAATTTACAAAGATGTGAAAATAGTTTATATTAAAATTAATGCTTATTTGTTTTAATGTTTGGAACCTCTATTGTTTATATATCTATATGTGGAGGAAATGAATTGTTAAGTATAATTATTTAAATCTGGTATAATATTCAAGAAATTCTCTATTGTCTAAAAAGAGCTTAATTTTTAAAAATGTAATTGCAATTGCTGAATATGTCAGCTTTACTGACAGTTTTCTTTAGGGAAAATAAAGTTATTTACATTAAGGTATACTCTATGAAAATAGTAACATTTTAGACAGTTTAGCCAAAGGACAATGAGTATTTGGCATGGACACATTTGGATCTCATGTCCTTCCAGAAATGTTCTATGCGGTATTAGGAAAGATGGCCCCTGAAGTAAGTCTTATAACAGCTATATGGCTCCTTCTTGAGTTTTCGGCATCTATTACAACAGTTGTGTGTACTAGAAGGAATCCATTCTTCATTGTGACTTTTTTTTTCCTAATGTATTAATAAATTTAAGTAAGGTAAAAATATATACTATTAGGTCCTCGGTGATTTTCCATGGTGAAAATCTGGTGGTACACATATGGAATTTAGCCTATAGATTTTTGTTGGACAGAGCATTTTTAAAGGAAATTCTACTGCCTTATGTCATGCATGAATTTTGTGAGTGCCCAAAAGTCTTTATAGTTGAAATGTTACATGATTTTCCTAGACTTTAAAATATTTGGTGTGGCTACTCTTGAGATACATAAAAGTAAGTCTTTGTGGGTCTTGTTTCTGGAAAAGAAGAACTAATCTATGACAACAGTGTTGAAGAAATAAATCAACAATTTAAAGACTAGTTTATAAGAAGGATGGACTGGTGACAACTTGAAAACAAGTTTATGATTCTACATGTATTATAGAAAGAGACTAATTGCATAAGTGCATATTTCCTTAAAGATATAAAGAAACTTAGTGATAACCATAAGTACGTTTGTTTATTCAGTAAATTAACAGAATCGAATACAAAGAACAATACAGGACCTTTTCTATGCCATGTTTTAGGTATCAGGGATAGAGAGAGAGCAAAGCACACGATACAACAGTTTTCTGGGCTCGTGTCAGGGGATGTTAAAGTAGTATAAAGAAAAAGTAGATGTAATTATTTCCCTGAGAATTCCTTTCTGACATCTCCACTTGCCTTCCTACAAAAGGTGATGGAGGTGGAAGAAGAATTCCCAAACTTAGCTTCTACCTGTCAGTGAAATAAGGGAGTTGATAATGTTATTTAAATTTAGTCCATTAAAAACAAAGGGGGCTACATTCTTTTAGACAGGAGTTTGTGGCTACTATAGTGAGAATAACATGTCCCAAGGTTGAAGGGGGTGTGGCTCTTTCAAGATAACTGCAAAAAAAAAAAAAAAAAAAAGTCCAGAATATAGTACAGAGATATTAAAAAACAAAAACAAAAATAAAAACAAAAACATGGTAATCAGATCTAAGAGTGTGTTTGCAGTTTCAAGCCATCTTAAAGATTTTTGGTTTTAATCCTGAAACAATAGGGAAACTATTGATTATATAAAATTGGGTGTAGCATGAACAGATTTGCATTTACAAAACATTCCACTGAATGCCCGGCGGAGCTGGGATTTAAAAGAGAAGGTGTATAGGGGGTAGGGTTGGGGAAGATGGGGTCAAGCAGACTAAGTGTTTGATGGAATAAATATAGAAAAAGTGGAAAGAATACAGTCAAAAGCTCATTACGGTATAGATGCATATAATGGATTGGATATGGCAGATGGGGAACATGGAAATGACAAGAGGGATCTCTCATATATAACAAAATTTAATGGTCTTGTTTACTGGAATGAAAACCAATACAAGAGTCGCTGTTGCTCATAGCATCACAGCAAAGGTGAAAAGATTGGCTTCCAGCCAATGGGGAAAACAGCCAAATTTAAGATCAGAATTGGACATGGAAAAAAATAAATGAAATGGAAATTACAGGAGTTTAGGCAGGTGTGAAAATTGTAGTCTATGTAGAGGGATTACTAGGTAGAAATTAAGGTAAACAAAAATAATTGTTTAAAGAGTACTTGAAGAATAAATAGACAGCCTTTACATGGTTTGTTCCTTGCAAGTTATTCAGTATCAGCTATGTGCAAAATGTGAATGAGAATCAATAATGAATTAAACATGTCTCCTATTTTTTGAAGCTTGCCACATTTATAAGAACACATATGGATAATTCATCATTTTTTAATAACCAGAGTTATTAACTCATTGATTCTCAATGACTCACTTATGACAATGGAAAGACAAATGGAGAGAAATAGTAGGAAGCACAAAGCATCCCATAGATGCAAATAAATGTAAGGGTAGATTAAAACTAAATTAGTTGGATGTTCCAAGCCTCTACTATAGAGTGTGACCCAAACTTCATACTGGCTGCAAAATTAGAATTTTAAGTCGAAGAAGAATTACGTGAGATATGGAGTTTTCTCTCCTTAACTTTCACTTATTCTTTTTTAAAGAAAGCATAGGAAAATAATAGTAAAGTTAGCATCACCTTATCATTAGGGAGAACAAAAGATCTTCTTATATGTAATCACTTAAATGAAATTCCTAAATCTTTATTTTGTTTGTGATTTCTGTCTTTTAGCAACAAGTCAAATAACCCATTCTTGAAATACTAGTTTAAATAACTGGTTAAGTTGTTTCCAAAAATACTTCCGTTATGGCAACTGCCACGGTTTATTGGAAGCTTTAATTTAGAACAACTAATATGACATATATATATTTTTACTTCTGTTCTAGAGACCTGACAGGACATTAAGAGGTAAAACTACATTAGTTTTAGTGATCTCATTTCTCCACGATATAACCATTGCTCTGATTCATTTGATGGAATTTTCATGTCTTTATATAAAAATTAAAAAAAATAAATTGTGTATTTTCCCCTCAGAACTCACATAGATTTCTAAAGTATGTACATAAAATAATTTGGGTACAGGCCGGTCAAATACTTTTTCAGAGAAATTTAATATCTAATCAGTACTCATTATGTTATGCTCAAATATTACAGTTAAATATTTCACAAATACCATAGAGTGCGATTTATTCCTTTTATCTTTTTTCATATTGATGCTATTATACTTGAACCAAAAATTCCTTAAAAATATGATCAGCTTTCAAAAGAATTCCCCAGTTTATCTGCAACAGTTCTAATTTTTATGAATCCCTTATCTGTTAATGATCTTCCCTTCTCTGATTCTCCCCAATTGTCACAATCAATAATCTCCAATTTTTCCCTGATGGAATCAATAGCCATAAACTATAAACCAATGTCTGCAACATTGGTTTTCATAGTTAATATCATTCCTAAGAGAACCACTGAAAATGCTATCACCAATAAGAAGTGATGATCCACAAGGCTGACAATTCTTTCTCTCCATTTTTTTTTTCTTCCAAGTGCATGTGAAGTTGTAATTCAATAGAAAAGTGCTAAACGAATGTCAATAATTTGACATTCAAATGTCAAGAATTTGACAGTCCTTTTCTATTTTGTGTATTTTTCACCTTGTTTTCTTTCCCTACAATCTTCTTCAAAAAACTTTCAAATATTTCTATTTCTTATATAGACAGAGTATTCTACAACTAACTTAAATACAGTAGGAGCAAAGGGGGAAAAACCACCCTTTTCATCACTATGAGGTTTTTCCCTACTCTCTATGACCTCTATTATGACTAGTCTAATTTTATTATTTATAACAAATTCAAAAATAAATAAATAAATATTCCCAATATAGCGGATTCCAAATACCAACATGAAGTCTCTGAATGCAATTGGGAAAAAGATCAAGTGCAAAATTTGCTCTCCTGACTACCTCTGAGCTGGCTCCAGCACACTACTATCTGTAAGTCACCTAACTATGTCACTTTTTCTTAATCTGTAGATCATCATAATAATATTCATCTGACATATTTTTTGTCAATATAAAAAAATAAAATAATCTCATAAGGTGTTAGGATATTAGTAATTTTTATTTGTTTTTCTTTACAAAATTAACTAGTAAAGATTTTCTAACACCAAGTATAATGACTAAGACACGGCAAGTGTTTAATGTGTTTTGGAATGCATTAGTAAATAGACAAGACTGTCTTTTATTCCAATTTTATTGGTAGAACTGCAGTAATTTCATTGTTATAAAGATATTGAGCAAGAATATGTGCTAGTTCTTATTCTGAGACTGTGCCAGAGATTGCCAATGGTTTCCTATTAGCCTCTATCCCTTTCATTCATAATAGTAAATTGTTTAGCTGGGCACATTAATACCCAGAATAAAGACTACATTCCCCAGCACCCAATGCAGCTAAGTTGCATGTGACTATAATCTGGTCAATTGGATATAAGTAAAAATGTTGTGATACAGCTTCTAGGAATCTTTCTTAGGGGACTATTCGCCCCATCTTCTTTTCTTTTTTCTATTCTGCTGTTTAAAACACATATATTATTGATATATCTCATTTCGAACTGAGAAGAAAAAGGTCACATCCTGGAGATGGAAGAGCAAATATCTAAAATAAGGCTATGTGTCTGAGAACTTAATGGAGCAGAGACATAAAAAGGGAGTATGGAAGTATAAAGCTTTGACTTTTATTTAAAAATACACGGGAGATGAAAATCTGTTGTTCAGTGTAGCCTACTCTATCAATTATCTAAGCTGGATCTTCCGGATAACTTCTTGCAGCTTTTACATTGACACTTGCTGCTTCACCTTGCACTTTTATGTTACAGAGATGGCTTCTGCTGCAATATTTGCTTTGTTTCTGTGGTCACTAGCAAAACTTGCAATATCTCTAAGATATGCCTGTATCTGGAAATATTACTACTTTCTGAATGGACACAAACACAGAAATCTAGAGCAATATCCTACAGTCACGTAGGTCTAAATAGGTAAGTTGCTGTTCTACTGCATGGATGAGAGAACATGGGCACTTGATCCTGCCTTCCACCATCACCCTGTCCACTACCACATATGAGTAGATCAAATCAGTATGCTCTCCACGTAAGGAGACCTGAAGGAGAAGAAGAGCAGAAGTCAAACAAGGAATGGAAGCATTTTTGTATTAGTAATGGAGGGCTAAGGCGTCACTTTCCCCATATCATGTATGTATGTATCATTTTAATTGCTATAAAAACCAGGACAAACAACGTTTTTTGTGTGTATGTGTATGTGTTTAATATTTTAATAGAGAAATGTATACTATGTCTGTAGAAATTAATTCATATTTAATAGGAGACATCTGAAGGAACTTTAATGACATAAAAGGCCTTTCTTTCGTTGGTAGATCCTGAATAGCACCTAAAGTATGCTCTGTATACAATAGTTTCTCAGTAAAGAAGCAAATGAATAAACAAATATCAAAATTGCTTACAATAACCCTAATGCTAAATAAAAGTCAGAAATTCAAGTCTTCTTAACATAGCCTTTCTTATCCTTAGATCCCAAAGATGAAATATATTCATTTAGCAAGAATTTTTTCAATCTGTAACAGCAAAAGCTAGAATTACATTTTTTTTCTATATTTACCATAAACAGAAAGATCCTTCTACAAAGGTAAATAATATATTTAGTCAGGTCCACAAAGTCTAAGGACATTAAAAACATGCCTATTATTGATAGTATTACATGTGTGTGTGGGGGGGTGCACAATGCCCTAGACTTAGAAATAAGAGATTTAGCTTGAGATCTTGATCTTTGACAAAATAATGTTTCTATTGTGTTTTGTTTTAAATCTATCCATTCTTTAAAACACTAGCTTGAATATTCTTTCCCCCATGGAATTATTACTTAGTTCTTTCACTTAGATATAATCTTGTGATTTTTCACTCCTGTGAAATATTCATGCACTTTATCTATATCTCTTAAGTTATTACTATTCTACTCTATGTTATGGATATTGATTTAAATAAAATTTTCCCATAAAAAAATACATAGGAGTTGGAAAGGCAAGAAAGCAAGCTAGGCAACCTGCTAGGAATCTAGTGTAGTAATCTGGTGTAGTCCAGGAGAGACACAGTAGTAGCTAGGACTTGAGCATCAGTAATAAAGATTATAAGAAGTGGTAAGATTCAAAACACATTTTTATTTAATATTTGCTGATGAATTTGGGTATAAGTTGCTAGAACAAGAGAAGAATAAAGCATGACTCCAAAGTTCTAGAACATGAGCAATTGAATGACTGCTGTTAACATTTACTGAGAAAGAAGTGGGGATAAGACAGTTTGGAATTCAGGAAAAACATCACATTGGAAGGTAAGGTAGGCAATTATAATGAAATGATTGAAAAATACCACCATTTCTTCATCCTATTCCCTTTTTATTTATGTCCTTTGACATGTAACCTTATCATGCCCTTGTTGTCTGGCCATTGGCTTATTTATTTAACTTACTTTGGCCAGTAAGATGTTAGTATACTGAATCAGTCAGACTTGAAAAAATGTCTGTGCATTTTCATTTTATTATGGTTGGACCTCTGTAGGCATGAGAACTATCCTGCTAGTGGAAGAAAGATTGTCCCAGAAGAGGCCAATCAGATTAGCCCACAAGCAGAAACAGAATCATCTTCATCCGAGATCACCAGAGTGACAGAGCCACCCCCCAGTAGCATAAACAATAAACACATATTTTGAATGACTCAGAAATTTTGAAATTTTCCCACAGCTAAATGATAGATATCCATTGAGTATCAATGGTTCTTTCATACATTGGTGTAGACTGTCCCACATAGAACATGAATCTAGGTACAGATAAGGGTCAAAACTGAACATTGTTTCACTCTAATATCTTAGAAGTTAAAAGTAGAAGGACCCACCCAACGAGTCTAAAGAATAAAGATATAATAAATTAAAAATAGGACATCCTGGGAGGCAAGTGAAAAAATGTTTTAAAGAGAGAGAGATAATAGGATAAGTTAAATTTCGAAGAGAGGAAGAGTGATTTGAAAATTGAACTTTAGATCTGGCAATTGTGTTACCATTGGCAAACCTTGACAATAATAGATTTCATTGAATGATGGAGGTAAAGTCCTAATTAAACTGTATTCAAGGAGGTGAGATTAGAAACGGAGAAGGTATCCATACAAAATATACACAACTTATTGAGAACTTTTTGTGAAAGGAGCACCAGAGAGGTGGAGCAAGAACTGGAAGAAATGCAGGGACAAGAGAGGTTTGTTTATTTGTTTATTTGTGTTTATCCTCAGAGGAGAGCTAATACCATATGCCTTTATGGAAAATAATGGGTAAGATTTATTAGAAATCAATTGATGATACACAAGACACAGAGGATAACTACAGAAACAAAATTACTGAATAAACAACAACCTGATAGTTTTGTGCACAAGTAGAGAGTTTGGCTTGCACTAGTTTTCATCATATTTCTAATTTCATACATATATGTAACCATGTAACTACAAGTAGGAAGCCCTCAACTGGGTCAGAATCATTAATCCACTCAGTCTTTGAACTCTGACTAACAAACCTTTGTGCTAACCTAGCTCAATAGATTTCCCATCAGTCCATAATTAGCAAATAATGAAATTAGTTTATCATAGCAATATAGTTTATTTTTTCTATGGTTTGGTATGTTTACATCACTGTATTTTTATTTCTGACATTAATTAATGAATATTTCTAGTAGACATAACTAATTTTATAATAAATGATATTCTGGTATTGTCTCTATAGTGATAAATATTCTCCTTTCATACCTTTGATCTAATGCTATATATTATGTAAACCTTCATAATATTTGAAGTACTGTTGATTGGCTCATATTATGATTTTAAACTCTTATGAAATGTTTTTGAGAACTTTTAATGATCATAATACTCATTCAAATTTCTAGTAAAATTAGTTCAACAATTTAAAATTATATTGATTTTTCTTAATGCAACAGTGTTAACAATGCATACAAAATTGAGGGTTTTTGTTCAAGTGGCAATGAAAAATGTGAACAAAATATTATAAAATATTCAACAGATGTGTTATCAGAAAATCAAAACAGGAATTAAATATTCAAAGGTCACATAAATATTTAAGACTTGTTTTGAACTATGCTATTATCATTGTTTGTCATATATTTTTATATACACAGAAATATGTGAAGTAACACTGGGTTGCCACACATCTAAATATTACCTTATTATGTACTCCGCTGAGTTTTATTTACCAATTTCAGGTGGACATTGGGTATATCAATGATAATTTTATGATTGAACAAACAAAGATAGTACAAATTTAGTACAAGTATGAAGTACACTCCCATGAGAAAATTTACTTCCATGTGATAAATATACTTCAGTGTCTTTGTAAACAAATGCTGGTGAAATGGCATATACAGCCATTGGGAAAATATAAAGTTTGAGTTACTGATATTGTTAGCATATGTTCACTATAAATAAAATTGTATCACCTTGACTCAAGAGAGCAAAATGAAATAATACACGGTCATAATTAAAGACATTTAAAGATAATTCAAATGTAATCAAACAGTCTTTCAGGCTAATTGCTTAAATTAATACTGTGGAGCATTTGAAACTACACACAGATGGACCTACTTTAAAATTTTTTCAAGAAACAAGCTTGGTAAAAGGGGAATTCTCATTTACATTATAAAAGGTTACATGCTATCCAATACAAATCAAAATATTCCATCTGTTGTTTTTTTATCTCAAATCTATCTCTAACTCATATAATAAAAAAGTCGTATAGATAAATACATAAATTCTCTGTTCTCACATTAATCAACACATATCTAAAATATTTCATTTGATAAATGTCTCATCTGAACACACATCCTTTTTAATAGCCTTGATCTCATCTCATATTTCTTCTTCATGGCTACTAAGTTCAAGAAAATCCTTCTGTTATTTTTCTCTACCCATAAGCCAAAAATATTTGTAAGCATAAGAGTAGTATTAATGGTAAGTTAATGTTACAGTATTTTTTTCACATACTCTTGGCCCTTTTTAGATTTTTAGTAAATTTTCAATTCAGAATTAATAGTGTTATGTATATTTTTTCTGCTCTAGAGATTGCAAATTTTTAAAACCTAATTTTCTTTCTATTGTTATGTGTGACTTTCTAATTATTACATCCAAGTTTCAAGTTTATTCTAATCAATCAGTCTTTCCTTAATGACATATTTTCCTTTTGACTTTCAATGTTATTAAGAGAAAATTTTCCTCTCCTATATGATCTGATAATATTCTGCTATATTTCCTCATAGATTATATTACATATTTTTAATTTTGATCTTTAATTATTTACAGTCATCTGAAATTTATGTTATGGTGAAAATGTGAGGAAATCTTCTTAACTGATTATATAATCTAGAATTGCCCTGGTACAAAAACCGCAAAAAAATAGAAATGGTGCAAAAAGATAAAACGAGAGACTGAGCTTACTAATAAATGTAGACAGAGATATTCTTGTGAAATCATGATGGAGGAGATGCATTCCACAGGAAGAAAGATAGTTCAATAATCATCCATAAATATAAAAGTTGGGAAAATGGCATTCATTTTTTCAGATAGTATTTTCAAAACTGTCCGGATATATTTCTAGAATATTACAGCTTATTAAGTGATTTTTAAAATAATGCTAAATATGGCTACTAAAATCTTGAAATATTTAGATGGCATCTACCCATTTGAAAGATCTTCATGTAATAATACCTACACTTGATCTTAGTTATAATCTAAGTGATAATCCCTAACAGCATCTTCTATTTGGAATTTTAAAGATTATTAATAACTGTGTACAATACATTGAATTCAGAAGCTGCTGCAGTAGAACAACACTATGCACATGTCTTGGCAAACAGCTCTGTAGTACATATGTCTTTCATGGTTTCCACATCTTGTGAGTAGAGGTACTGACTCTCTGTTTAGCAGCCATATAGAAATATTATCTCCTTCCATAGCAAAGGGCAGATTTGTGTACTATTTTAAAAGACTCCAGTTTCGTAAGCTCAGAGTTGCTCTCCTGTAACAACTCACTATGTGTGGGTGCCACCTTCCCTTTTCTCATTGCCCTGTAGAAATTGAGGCTCTGGAAACCCAAAACATTTTGATATTCTGGCTATTTATATTGTTGTATATTAAAAAAGTGTTTTGTCCCTTACTCAGTAATGTTATGTATTCTGCCATGGTAACTACTCATGCGTATTCTGTCATAAAACTGTGACAGATTAACTGGTTATCTTTCAAGTACGGTAAACTCTCAGAACCTTCATGGTTCATGAAAATAAACTATGAAGTATATAGAGATAGATCAATAATCTCTGTTATTTCTTTGTCACTATGGAGCAAATAATTATATTCAATCAAAATGACCAAAATAATACTATGTTATAGTTTGGTGCTAATGACTGCTTTGGGTTCTAGGTATCATCTCTTGAGGCTGCAATGTCTGTACAAAGATATTTGTTCTTTGCTGCAGGGACCTTATATCAATCAAGTTCATGTGAATTTTTGTTTATGCACTTACTTAAAGGACTCTATTTAAGTAACAAGTATTTTTCAATTAACTTCTACACAAGACATTCTTCCATTTGCCTTCTTTCCAAATCAATTGGAATGACCGTCTCATCACGTTTCAGTTCTATCTCTAGCACTGACCTAGCTGCAACTCTTCTGTAGATTACTTTTCTTAGCCTCTGTAAAGGTTTTGATCTTTGTCACTGGAAGAGCATTGCACATGTGTGTGCACACGTGAAAGTGTTACTTCTTCCCTTGGTTCAAACTGAAAATGAATTACTTTATTGGCAGTATTATGATTCCTGGGAAGTCCTACCTAAGCGTGCTGCTGCTTAACTTCTTCGTCCAAATACATTTTCTTATTTGAACAACCTTCTAGGAAAGACAAAACAAATAAATGGATATCAGTGCTCCTTTTGATAAAATGAAGATTTAAAGACATAGTCAAACATTATAATACATATTGGCCTATATAATATTTAGTATATATGATAGAACAGAAAAGATACTAACATACATTGAATGCTGGTTACTTGTAAGGTGTTGCTCTGTGGATGTTGCATCATTGGCTTCCTTGCTCTTCAAAACAACCTTGTAGAGTATTATGTTACCCATTTTATATTATGAAGAACTGAGACTCACAACTTCTGAGTGATGAATCCAGCATTAAACACTAGGTCCCTTGACACTTTCTCTGGCATTCAGTGGGGTTTTCCATTACCCTGTATTTTTCACAAAGAAGAATCTTTTATATTTAAAGATGAATTATACTAAAATGTTGCTGTCTTGAAAAGGAAAGCCATTTGAAACACAATATATGATCATAATTGAATTATTTCTAACCTACACAAGAGAATATAGAGATATGCTATTTAGTGATCTAAAAAATTAATTTACAACAGTAAGTTTGAGGAAAAATGTAAAGATTATATAGACTATATCTCTTTTTAGGTAAAAATGGAGTCAATATATGTTGGTTAATAATAAAATGAATCTTCTAACCTTCTGTTCTTTCTATTCCTACATTCCTGTTTTGAACTATCACCTAAACGAGTCACACAACATAACGTGATAGGCAGAATTTCAAGATGGGCTCCAAGATTTCTCCTCCTTCCCCATGAGTGCAAGTGGAACCAATGGATGCAAGAGGATAGTTGTTCCTTTGATTAGGTAACATTACATGGCAAATGCTGATTGGACAGCCACTCTTGTGATTACATTATGCTGTACAAGACTCCTTTTAATCAACTGGAAAGGGAGATAAATGGTAGAGATATGCTCTCGCTGGGCAGAAAACAAACCAGGTTATGAACTGCATTTGGGGGAGGCACAGCAAGAAACCACAGGCAGCCTCTAAAAGCTAAGAAAATTCCCTGGTCAATAGTCAGCAAGAAAATGAGGACTTCAATCATGTAGCTGCAAGAAAATAAATTCTGTCAGCATTCAGTAAGATTAAAAAAGGACCCTGAGCCTCAGGTGTGA
>RJWJ010032886.1:0-18263 GCA_004363605.1 Indri indri
GGGTCAAGGCTCAAAGCGGCCATCTGGGGCCAGGCAGGCAACAGGTGGGGATCTGGGCAGTCTGCAAGCACTGGACTTGAGTGGGCCGCAGAAATGGGTCAAGTCCACGGGGCAAGTCAGGAATAAGGCACCAGTCAACTGTTAAACCTGGAGCAGAATCTTTCTGTCCTTTGCCCTTTTTAATACTTCCTGTTAGTTGTGGGCATCTACAAATCCACAGGTACATAACAGCAGCCAGAAGTAATAGCTCATGGCATTGAAGTGTCATGAAACTCACTCAATGCAATTCTGAGAGCCCTGAGGTAGTGTAGTCTACTGGTTGAATGCTTGGGCTCTGGCATTAACATCCTGGGTTCAAATCCTAGCTTTGCTACTTACTAGCTGTGTGATATCAGGAATGGTACCCTAATCTTTCTGTGCCTTGATTTCTCTAACTATAAACTGGGAATGATAATAGAATCTACATCACAGAGTTACCGTGAAGATAAAATAACACACAGAAACCTCTTAGCGTGGTTTCTTACATGTGGTAAAGTCTCAATATATTAGTATTATTTGCATCGTTATTACCAATTATAGATATACCAGTAACTAGTGGTGGGAACTTAAGATTTTAGGGCTTTAGTTTCCACGTCTGTCCAATGGGACTAAGCAAATTCACTTTCATGCCAAACCTCATAGAAAAAAATCTAATGTGAGGATGCTTTGAAAGGAAAAAGCAGCAAATAAATATGACATTACTAGTAAAAGGAGCCGATACAGCACACTACTTAAAAGCGCAGGACTTTGGAGTCAAATAGTCCTGGAGTTGAGTCTCAGTTCTGTCACTAAGTTTAGGCAAAGTACTTAATATCCCCAGGCCTCAGTTGACCTGTAAAATGGTGCCACAGTGAGAATTTAGTGAGAAATTTCATATAAAGCACTTAGCACAGTCCCTGGCACTCAGCCAGGGTTTTGTAAACCCTACATGTGCCAACCGAGCCAGGTCCAGTGGGATAGGGGTCAAGATTCCTGCATGCAAGTCCCAACTTAGTCATTGAATTGCTGTGTGGCTCTGAGAAAGTCCCTTTCCCTCTCTGGCCACCTGTAAAATGAAAGAGTTGAGACAGAAGTCTCCAAGGTTCTTTCTAACTGTAATATGTAATGATGAAAATGATGCGGATGATGCAGATGATGATGATAAAGAACTATGATTCTCTCATCCACTGCCCCCTCCATTCCTACTATCTTAGTTTAGACCCTCCTTACCCTCAACTGAACTGTCACAACAGCCTCAAAACAGGGCTTTCTGTACCTGTTTTCTCTCACTTCCAATCCCCCACGGTTGTTCCTGACAAATGGATCTTCCTGAAGTCAAACTGTGATATTGCTACACTGCTGAAGTCTTCAGTGGTGCCAAATCGGCTACAGAACAAAATCCAGACACCTTGGGTTGGCAGTTAAGGATATCCACGGCCTCAAATCAATCCATTTCACAGCCTTCTTACAGCGGAGTGGTTGAGGGCATAAACTTTATATAATCTGAAAAACAGGTCTGAACTCTAGCCCCATTGCTTACTGTGTGAATTTGGACAAAGCACTTAATCTCCCTGTACTTTCTTCATCTGTAAAATTAGGTTGAAGATGCCTATTACACATCATAGGATTGTTTTAAAGACAAAATAAGCTGATGTGTGTGGCATGCTTAGACATAATGCTGGTCTCAGATGCCACCTCCTCCCCAAAAGCCTCTCCAGATCCAAGCCTATGATTTGAAAGCAATAGTCAACAGGAATCTCTTAGGGCTCCTTACAGCCTTCGTCACTTTTGCTTTGGTACAGTAGACATGTGTGTCCATATCATACCTTGCCCGCTAGATAATTGGAGCTCCGTGAGTGTGAGACCTTGTGCTTCTATCTTCACTGTACTCCCAATCAGTCTAATCAACATTTATAGAGTTGGGTTAAGTTTAGAGACAACACACCCCTTTGAGAGCTGGAGAGCTGAGTTTTAAAAAGGTCTGAGAATCTGGTTTTTTTGTTCACCTCTTGATGAGATGTATCCTGTTTCTGACTACAATGGGCACGCCTCTTGCCCTTGCCACCAACACACTCAAACAGGCTCTTAGTTCTTTCCTGCTAAAACACTTCATGCTTTCTATTTCACCACAATACTGAGTTTAGAGGAGTTATGTTAGAATCAGAAATTAGACATGGTAAGGGTCGGGGACAGGTCCAACTGCAGGTGGCACACAGGAAACCCTCAATAAATGCTGGTGGAATGAATGAGTTAATGCTCCACCTTGGTCTTACAAGCAAGGCAGCTAATTGCCCAGTTACCAGAAATCAGACCATCAGGGAATCTCAGAGGCAGGATGCATGAGTTTATGCTGAAGACCACTGAACTAGAGCTCTGGAACACCCTCTTGCTGCAGGTTTATGGGCCATCCTTGAGAGTTTAAGACCTAGAAACCAGCTACCAGAGGTGGATCCTAAGGTGCTAAGGTGGAGAATTCAAATGTTGCTCCTCCATCCCCTGAACTTGAACCTGAACCCTCAGCATGTCAAACACCAACCAACATAATGAGTACACGGCTAAATAAGCAAAACAGCATTTAGCTTTGAGCCTATTACACCAATTACATTGATCTCTTCCAAGCTGCATTTCCCACTGCTGTTTACCACCTTGGGGGGAGAAGATCAATGGCGGCGACTTGTTTGGGTAGCAGCTGCTGAGGGCAGGAGCTGCAGGTGGAAGGAGCCAAGCCACCCGAAGATACAGAGATACATCCTCCCTGTCTCTCGAGCTAACTGTTCATTAGTCATTTCATAATGAGACCCTATGGGTTTTATTTTTCTTAGTTTATTTATCCTATTGTTGATTGACTGAGACAGAGTCTCACTCTGTTGCCCTGGGTAGAGTACACTGGTGTCATCACAGCTCACCACAACCTCAAACTCCTGGGCTCAAGCCATCCTCCTTTCTCAGCCTCCCAAGTAGCTGGGACTACAGGCACGTGTCATCATGCTTGGCTAATTTTTTTTCTATTTTTGGTAGAGACGGACTCTCACTCTTGCTCAGGCTGGTCTCTAACTTCTGACCTCAAGCGATCCCCTCTCCCCCGCCCCAGCCCTCCCAGAGTGCTAGGATTACAGGCATGAGCCACCGTGCCCAGCCACATTTATATTTTTTACTGTCAACACCCTTGACTTACACAATAAAAAATACCCAAAAATATATTTAAATATCGGTAATAAAATGCAAATGTCATAACGCCCACCTCTGCTTAAAATTCTCCAGAGGTTCCACATTGCTACCAGGACGAAGTCCGAATTCCTCAGTCGGCTCGCAAGACCCTGTGTGCTTCCTCCTGCTGCCTCCTCGCTCGTCTACTCGCTATGCTTTCCGAAGTGCCGCACTCGCACTTTGCCTCGAGGCCTTCACACGTGCACTCCCAACTGCCCAAAATGACTTTCCCCTTTGGCTCAACCATACCTGACCTCACTTTAAATATCACTCTTCCTGGAGACTTCCTGATCACCACCCCCAAGCCTAGATGGGAAGCTGCCGCCTATATTTCCCTAGCACCCTGCACTTAACCCTGTCACTTAAGCCCTTATCTCAGTATAACTGAATAAATACATCTTTTTTGTTCTCAGTGGGTTTCCCAGTGCCTAGGATAGTGCCTGACCCTTAGTAGATACTCAGTTAAATGTTGTCAAAAAAAAATAATAATAAAAGTAAAAATAATTAGCCGTTAGATTTGGAAGGGTTCTTAGAGACTGTTTAGCCTAACTTCTTTCTACACAAGGCCCAGAGCAGAGCCAGGTTCTAATTTCAGGTTCTTTTCTGACTTGCTGTGTGACCTTAGAAAATGCCTTCCCCATCTGGGTCTCATTCTCTCCAGCTATAAAATGAGGAAAGCCCATTCGGCTCCGACTTTTTCTGACTTTGCCCCCTCCTCCTCCTGGGTACTGGGTAGCTCCATGGGATGGTGCAGTGGAAGGATAATGTCTGGTTCATCCCCTCAACTTGCTGCCAATCGAGTTAAGGAGATAAGACAGATAGAGCAAGGAAGTGCTCAATTAAATGTTTCTGGTGATTTGGTCTTCCTAGGAGATCAGAAAGCGAGAGGTCGGGGAAGCCTGGGGAGGCCCCTGCAGGAGATAAGGCTTGAGCCGAGCAGGCAGAATTTGCCTAGGCAGTGAGGCTGAGAAAGTGTCCCTGGCACAGAATTGGCTGGCCACACCAAGTGACGTAACTCACAAGTGCTCAACAGAGGCTTAAGCTGATGTTGATTCCAGTCCCAACTCTGGCACTCACTAGCCCTTTGCCTCGGACACATTTCTCAACCTTTCCAAACCTGTGTCCTTCCCCTCACGATGGGAATCTGAATGTCTAGCTTGCAGGGACAAGGATTAAATGTATGTGACGGTATCTAGAATGGCGCCTGCTGCCTAACAGACCATTTTAAGAAATGCCACTTTCTTTTCTTCCTTCCAGCCACATAAACGAACTTGACATGTCACTGGCGAGATCAAAAGTGCCGCTGGGGCTTGGGGACCAACGGCTTTTTCTGCCCAGCCATTCATAGTCTGACCACTCCGATCTGACTTGCCCAGTGCCTCAACATAACACACGATCACGCACACACACTTCGTGTAAAATCCAAGGGGGAAAGGATGCTCTTTCCAACCCCCGATCAGATGGGGCCAGATTCAGAGCTGTGCATCACCATCGACAGGACAAACAAAGATCCAACATCCAGGCCTGGCCTGAAGTCCCCCTCCGCCACGGGACTCATAAGACATGCAATTATGAGACCAAATGTCACTTTCTATGGGGCTAGAAGGAGAGGCTGCAATTAATCTATAGAACAATCCTATAAAATACCTTGGAACATTTTATAAAGTTATTGATATTTCTGTAGGCAAACAGAATGAGTCATGTACTGTGGGAGGAATTAGGAAGGCGTGAGGGTGAGAGTGAGGAGGAGGGTTGTTTGTTTTAGTTCCCCCTGCTGATGACAGATCAAGATTGATGAGGATTTAGGAGCAGCACCCCAAAAGAAAATCTGGCACGACCTCATTCATCCAGGAACCTCAGGGAAAGAGCAATAGCAGGCCCTCATGTGTGGAGATTATTCCTTGAAGGAGAGCATTTAAAGTCAGACTTAAGCTGAGGTTATTAATCTTTTGAAGAACTACAGACCCTTTTGGGAATCCAACGAAGAGAGCTATGCCCTTCCTCCTTGGGCAACACAAATAGACCATGAATTCTACTTGCAGTGTTGTAATATTCACGGACCCCTGGTTTAAAGTGCCTAACAAAATAAGAAACTTTTCTTAATGGAGGTATTTCTTTACTGTGTTACCCGGTTTTCTGCCATGGAGACCTACCCATACCATAATTGCTTCTCACGTTGTGAATGGAAACTAAATGGACTCTTTCAGTTCCTCTAGGATCAGCAGGGGAAGTTCAACAAACCCTCAGCTAGGAGTGGGAACACTTGGGTTCCAGAATCAGCCTTGCCCCTGCATTTTAAGTCACCCTGAGCCAGTCTCAATTCTTCCTGGACTTCAGTTTCTTCATCTGTTAAAAAAAAAAAAAAAAAAAAAATGTTGGGGGGGCGGCGGTGGGGATGGAGTTTCAACTAGGACAGAAATTCCTAACCTACATCCTGTAGAAGACAAACATAATGCACAAAATAAGAGTTCCATGGCCAAAATAAGCCAGGAAAATATTGCATATTCTATTCCCTTCTTGGAGATGCACACAATTCATTAGCATATTCAGGTCTCTGAGAAGTCCTGCAATTAAAAAAACATGCTGCATTTCATCTCATCTAACATTTCCCTAATTGATTTGATCTGTGAATTATTTTTTTCAGTGTATTAACTACACTGCAATTCCATCAGAGAAACATTAACTTAGCACTGAGTTGAGAAGCCACTAACATGTGACTCTTATTTAATGACATCTATTAAAGCTTTCCAAACAAATCAACACATGTCATAGAAAATTATAGAAGGTTGGTATTAAAAGAGAGTGGTATGCACCCTAGGACCAGCAGGAACACTGTAGAATTCTTCCACACATCCTTCCTTTACTGCTTGGGAATCAATTGTTCTTTTTTAGGCAGAATAGTTTGAATGCTCAGACATCAGCTTTCAGTCTTTCCTTTCATTCCTTCATTCTGTCTAGATTGGTGACTCTCCAACCTTAGTGTGCATACGAATTTCTGTATTATTGGGGTTGATGGTGAAAGACGGATTTCAACTTTATCTCTAATATATTATTTTTCTTATCTAAAAAGATGCAGCAAACATGACAAAATATTAACAAGATTATGAAAACATTAGCTGAGCATGGTGGTGCATGCCTGTAGTCCCAGCTACTAGGGAGGTTGAGGCAGGAGGATTGCTTGAGCCCAGGAGTCTGAGGTTGAAGTGAGCTATGATGATGTCATTACACTCTAGCCAGGGCGACAGAGTGAGACTCTGTCTCAAAAAAAAAAAAAAAAAAAAAAAGATTATAAAAACAGCTGTTTATTACATCAGTCTTTGAACTTTTTATTTATTTATTTATTTATTTATTTTGAGACAAAGTCTCACTCTGTTGCCCAGGTTAGAGTGCCATGGCATCAGCCTAGCTCACAGCAACCTCAGACTCCTGGGCTCAAGCAATCCTCCTGCCTCAGCCACCCAGGTAGCTGGCACTACAGGCATGCACCACCATGCCCCGTTAATTTTTTCTATTTTTAGTTGTTTGGCTAATTTCTTTCTATGTACAGTGGAGATGGGGGTCTCGCTCTTGCTCAGGCTGGTCTCGAACTCCTGAGCTCAAACAATCCTCCCGCCTCGGCCTCCCAGAGTGCTAAGATTATAGGCATGAACCACCATGCCCAGCCTGAACTTTATTTTAAACTTTTTTCAAAAAAAGGAATAACATTTAAATAATCTCAGTTCAGGGTTGAATGTACTTAATGGGCCATTTAAGAGGATTTTCGGGGATAATTATGACTCCCATGGTTTCTGCCTGATGCACAGACTTTACGTTTCACCCTCACATAAGATGCAACCACACTCTAATAACGTCCTCCAGAAAAGGTTTTGGAGAGCACTGACCGAAAGCACCTGGGTCCTCCGAGAGTTGGCGTAATTTCTAACGCTGCGTTTTCTCCTGGCTATAGGACTACAGGGTCAACATCTTCCTGAGGCAGCAGTGGAATGACCCCCGTCTGGCCTATAACGAGTATCCTGATGACTCTCTGGACCTGGACCCATCCATGTTAGATTCCATCTGGAAACCCGACCTGTTCTTCGCCAATGAGAAGGGGGCCCACTTCCACGAGATCACCACAGACAACAAATTGCTGAGGATCTCCCGGAATGGGAATGTCCTCTACAGCATCAGGTGAGTTCTATACAGGTTCTCCTGCTCCCGCCTGGAAAGGCGCCTTGCCCCACTGCCTTCTGGGAGCAGACACTAACAAGGGGCCTAGACAGAGGGGAGTGGTCCTGGCAACCCAAGGCCCTTGCAGAATAGGCAGGCCTAGCTCTGCAACTTACACTCAGCAAGTAAGAATAAAATATCATGGGGAGTCCTAGGAGCAAGTGGTTTATTATTAATACAACTGAGGAAACCAGGGAAGGCATCCTGGAGACTGTGGGGTTTAAGTTACCCAACATTTCCATAAAACAAGACAGGAAAGAGCATTCAAATAGGATGACCAATAGCAGCAGCAAAGGCACAAAGCCTGGAAAATCACAGCAACTCAAAGTAGATGGGCCCGCCAGGTAGATGGGGCTGCTCCATGCTTCTATAAACTCTTTCTATCCCCTAACCCTGCATCGAGTCAAGGAGATTGGACGCCCTCCCCAGCTGTGGGGTGTCCTTCAGATGCTGGTTAGGGGCAAAGCTTTCAGAATCTCCTGCAACCCCTCTCCACCTACTCCCTCATCTCCTCCCCAAAAGAGACATGGGGAAATGACCAATATTGGTCCAAGAGGTGAAGAAATGACCTCACACATGTAATAATGACAGGTACCACTTACTGGGAATTTACTCACTGTGCTGGGTACTTTCCATGTATTATATCTTATCCTCCTAACAGCCCATGAAGTAGGTTTTATTATGCCCATTTTGCAGATTAGACAAGTGAGGATCTGAAAATGAAAGTAACTTGGCAAAGTCCCCACAGTTAGTAGCAGAGCCTAGATTCTAATCTGTATTCATGTAGATCTGATGCCCTCTCAGAGTCTAGAACGGTGCATGGCATTCAAGAGGCACTCAACTATTTGATGAATGAATGAATGTGTTTCTATTTCAAAGAGCTTAAAAGGGCATTAGTCCTAAATGAGTCTCCAACAAGGAGTCCAGGCCTGGTGGGGAGGCTGTACAGGTCCTAACCGTCAGGTGAGACTGAACTCAGAGTCTCTCCAGAGAGCAGCAGGGTGGAGGAGGGAGCTGAGGAACCTCACCACCGACGGGCAGGCTTGGAGGAACCAGAGGCTCCCGTGACCTTCCTCACCCTGGGGCCCATCCCACCCTGCACACATCCAGACTGGAAGAGTGAGGGGCTTAAGAAATGGCCATCCAGGCCCTGACCGGCTGGGGGAAGGGTAGGGTCACCCCATTTGTATATTGCTGCTGCCAGGCTAGTTTCCTACCTCCAGGAAGCTAAGTCCCAGTGCAGCATGACAGAAGGACAAATCAGCAGAAAGTGATGTTTCCAAGGTCATTCAACTCAAGGAATTTAACCTAGTGTGACAGCTGCCCCACTTTGGAGCTTTTATTTTCAGAAATTCAATTGCATTCACTTTCCCCCTCCTTCTTCCACTCCCTTCTTTTCTCTTCTTTCTTTCCCTCTCCCTTCCCTTTCTCCCCTCCTGCTTCTACCTTGTGCTTAAAGGGGCCACATCCAGAGCTGTGGGTGTACGCCAGAGGGAGAAAGTCACAAAGGGCTGAGCGCCCTGCCATGTGCAGCTGAGGTGCCAGCAGCTAAGTTCCTCTAGAACAGCAGTCCCCAAGCTTTTTGGCACCAGGGACTAGTTTCATGGAAGACAATTTTTCCATGGACAGGGGAGGTGGGGGATGGTTTCAGGATGATTCAAGCACATTACATTTATTATACAGTCAAACCTCTCTGCTAATGATAATCTGTATTTGCAGCCGCTCCCCAGCGCTAGCATCATAGCCTCAGCTCCACCTCAGCTCATCAGTCACTAAATTCTCATAAGGAGCGCAACCTAGATCCCTCGCATGCGCAGTTCACAGTAGGGTTTGCTCTCCTATGAGAATCTAACGCCTCCGCTTGTCTGGCAGGAGGCGGAGCTCAGGTGGTGATGTGAGAGACGGGGAGCAGCTGTAAATACCTATGAAGCTTCACTCACCGCCTGCTGCTCACCTCCTGCTGTGCGGCCTGGTTCCTAACAGGCCACGGACCAGTACTGGTCTGTAGCGCAGGGGCTGGGGACCCCAGCACTAGAACACCACTAATTAGGTATCTCAGGGTGTTGGCTTTTCATGACAGCAGTGCTAGAAAAGCCTGCCAGCAAACACATGAGCCAACCCCACTAGGACTCAGAATCCAAAGGCCAAGAGACATGGCTTTGAATCCTGGCTGAGCCATCAGCTTGCTGTGTGACCTTAGGTGACTCTCACCCCATCCCTCTCTGCACCCTGGTCTTCTCACCTGTCACAGGAGGGAGTTGGCTTGATGATCTAAGGCTCCTTTGGGCTCTGAGAGCCTTTCTTCTCTGTTCCCTGCAGGAGGTGCTCAGATGTTGGCTAAGCCTTTCAAGCTGCAGTCTTGTATCCCAGCCTGGGCTGCAGGCCTCAGATTCTGTTGAAGGGACTCCCTCTGGTTCTGAGTCTGTGGCCTCTGCACGGATTGAACAACCAAAATAAAACAACCAAAATAAACAGCTAGCCCAGAATCCCGGGAAGCCCGATGCTTTCCTGCTGACCCCAGCAGGAGCCCACTGATATGAGTCAGCTGTGTTTAGACACCCAGAAGGCAGGGGGCCTCTTTGAAATCACTTTTGATGAGCCCGGTGTGTGAAGAGAGGAAGCCAAGAACCACTTGCAGCATCTGCTGCAGGTGTGCCTGGGGATGCCTGAGGCCTGGTGCTGCTCAACTGAAAGTTCGACCTCTGTCTCTATCTCAGGGCTATGCAGAAGAGTGGGCAAGTGGGCAGCCCCTGGCCTGCAGGCATCTTGTTAAAGACAGGTCTCTCAAAGCCAGATAGACTCCAAAGAAAGCCAGAAGTTCCACTGACTCTGTGTGACTTTAGGCAACCTACTTTACCTCTCTGAGCCTCCATTTCCGTAACAGGAACTTGGAAACATACACACATTTATTCAATACACACTAGTTTCCTGACCTCCTTTCCCTATCCTAGACAACTGCTTTTCTGAGAGTCACTAGAATGGAGGCACAGCCTCCCTGATCTATGGATCCAGCATCATTCAACTCTCTTCTCTTCTCAGAATCACCCTGACACTGGCCTGCCCCATGGACTTGAAGAATTTCCCCATGGACGTCCAGACGTGTATCATGCAACTGGAAAGCTGTGAGTCCCCTGCATGAGTCCTCTCCAAAGAACCAGGCTCCCATTTACCCACGAGACAGGCAGAAATTCCCACACAGCTGCTCCCAACTGCCGGACCCCAGGAGATTACTGCAATAACCCAAAATATAATACTAGATGAAGGGCTTTGCTTTTAGAAAATGGATTAGAAATATAATTTCCCTTACATTGCCTGCCTAAGGCCCACGCTTTAGAGCCAGAGGCATTCTCCAAAGAGGCATGTTCCATGTCCCTCCGCCAGGAATGGAGGAGACACAGCTTGAATAAGTCATGGTCCTTGAACTCACAGGATGCTCCTCCAGCAGGGGAGAAAGAGGACCAGCCGCACAAATTAACAAAGGGCGGGAAGTGGCCGGCGTGTTGTTAAAAGTCCAAAACGCTGTGGCCTCACGGCAGACGGTGTGCTTTCTTCCGATGGGGAAGGAGAGAGGGTCTTGGAAAAGGCTTTGTGGAGGACCAAGGTTTTGACAGAGGGGATAGCTGACTTCCTTGATTGCAAACACAGAAACCAATCTAACTTAAAAGTACAGAACCGGGCGGAGCATCTAGGCGACAGGAACTAACGCACCATTTCCCTGGAGCCCGGCCTGTGGGGGGAATCAGCACCCACCAATTCTGAACCTCTTGTTACTTCACTCAAGAGCCAAAGTCCTGGGGCAGAGAATCTGACTGGCCCACCCTGAGTCACCATTTCACACCTGTCCCTGCCCCCACGGTTAGTCCCACCAAGACAGTATGCAATAGAATCATTCCCCAGAGGAAAATCTGTTGTGAGCAAAACAGGAGGCTGAAAAGGGTGGTGTTCCGGTAAAAATAGTAGATGTCAACTGCATTGCACCATGGGGGTGAGGATGGGGACAACAGGACAGGCTAAGGCAGGATGTGGAAGGGCTGCAGTGTAGACATAAATAATTAAACAGGTTTTAACCTCCTTTGTGAGGGAAAAAAAAAAAAAAGTAATAGTGTCTCCTGAGTTCCATTGAGTGTCTGATGCCTCTCTCAGCCTCTGACCCTAACCAACCCTGATGTGCTTCACACAAGTGCTTCTGGGTGGTGACTGCTCCTTCCTCTCATCCCATCCCAGTTGGATACACCATGAACGACCTCATCTTTGAGTGGCAGGAGCAGGGAGCTGTGCAGGTGGCAGATGGACTAACCCTGCCTCAGTTTATCCTGAAAGAAGAGAAAGATTTGAGATACTGCACCAAGCATTACAACACAGGTAGGTGCAAGGGGCCACCCTCGTCAGATCCCACCCCAACCAGGACCAGAGGTCATTCCAAACACTCACTCGATCATCGATTCCACAGATCTTATGAAGTACCCGTGATGGACACAGCTCCGTATTTATTACCTAGTGGTTAAGAGAACAGGTTTTGAAACCAAAAATCGGCTCTGACATTTCCTTCTTATGAATCCTGGAGTGAGTAACTTAAGCTGAGGCCATACCTAATTACAAGGGAAGCTGGTAAACGCAGACTTTTTAACAGGTAGCAGAATGAATCCTACTCTTAAGGCAGAAGGGAAGAACTGACATTTGGAAGACACCTGGCAGTCTCTGTCACAGAACAGCTGGCATTTCTGATAGGGCAAAAGTATAAAGAATGCTCACATTGGAGCTCAGCAAGAGGAAAGGTTAGTAAATAGTTGGAAAGGGTCTGCTAGCCTGTGAGCTACAAGAAGGCAGAGAAACCACAACTGTTTAGCTCAGCTGTCTGTCTCCTATGCCTAGCATGGCCTCTGTTGGAAAACTGAATACAGGAATGCACTGAGGCAGGATCAAGGCTGGCTTTGCATGCGCCTCTTGGGCTGGGAACGAGCTCATGCAAACACCGTGGAAGACAGTCATTCAGTTGGTACGCCAGCTGGAAGGCTGGGTAGGAAGCTGCTGTCAGGATCCAGCTGAGCAGAGGCAGGCAACAGGCTGGGAACAGGCCAAGTAGAGGAAGAGGAAAGGAGAAGGATTGAGAGAAACCATTCCGGGCTCTGGAGCAAGGAGAAAGCCCAGTGAAAGGGCAGGCAGGCTGGATCTGCTGTGTCTGGGACAGCTGTCCCTTTCTGGGTCACCTCAGAGATGTCTCAGAACCTCAAAGATACTCTCTTCATTCCTGGACAGGCTCAGACTCACAGGGATAGTGGTATTCCCATTAGCTGCCATGAGAACAATGATTCCCCACGAATCAGATCATCACAACTGACCCTCACATACCCTTTACTATTTATACAGCATTTTCTTTTTTTTTTTCCAGCTTCCGTGAGGTATAATTGACAAATAAAAATTGTGTCTATTGAAGGTGTACAACTTGATGTTTTGCTATACATACACACTGTGAAATGACTACCACAATCACGCTAATCATTATAATATATCCATCACCTTGCATACTTACCATGCATGTGTATGTCTGATGAGAACTCCTGTTCTCACCATTCCTACCCTCTCAGCAAATTTCAAGTTTACAGTATAGTATAGTTGACTCTGGTCACATTGTTGTACATTAAATTTCCAGAACTTACTCATCTTGCATAATAGAAACTTTGTACCCTTTGACCAACATCTCCCCGTTTCCCCACCACCACCACCACCCCAGCCCCTGGCAACCACCATTCTATAATACTTTCTGCTCCTATGAGTTTGACAATTGTAAATTTCACAAATAAGCGAGACCATGCAGTATTTTTCTGTGTCTGGATTATTTCACTCAGTATAAAAATGCCCTCCAGGTTCATCCATGTTGTCACAAATGGCAGGATTTCCTTCTTTTTTAAGGATGAATAATGTTCCATTTTCTTTATCCACACGTCCATTGAGAACTACCTTACAATCCAGCAATCCTACTTCTGGATATTTATCCAAAAAAAAAAAAAAAAATGAGATCAGTATCCCAAACAGTTATCTGCAGTATTATTCACAATAGCCAAGGTATGGAAACGACCTAAATGTACGCAGCCTTTTCTCATTCGTTTCTCATTTGCTCTTCACCATTTTCATTTCCGTGAGAGCTGAGCTCCATGTCCCTGTGGATGCAAGGAGAAAAGACTGATGATAAGGCCCTGCCTACATGGAGCTTGCCATCCAGGGAGCTGCAGGAAACCCCCTAGTTACTATGCTTCAGTGGACAGGAACTGAGACCCACACCGTGGGGTTGGCCCTGTCCCAGTTCCAGGGATACACGGACAGGGAGGAGACAGGCTGTCCAGTCCAGTGCAGGGGACAGAGAGCGTGACATGCGCACTCACTCACTGCAGTAAGCCTTAAAGGCTCTGATGATCATGTGAACAGGGCCAAGGGAACACAGGAAAAAAAAGAGATGCCTGCCTGGGGGAGACTTCACATCTACACTGTCATGGAGGAGAAGGAGCATTTCTTAGGCCGGTTGTGGAAAGGAATAAGGGCATTCCAGGCAAAGCGACGAGCCAGGTCCAGAGCTCAGAAGTGCGAAAGTGCAGGGACTGCTCACGGCAAGGCATGGAAGACAGGGAGTCGTAATAAGCACAGAGACAGAGGGGGAAGGGCTTAGAAAGACTGGTTAGAGCTCAGCTGCCAAGGGCAGACTGAAGAGTTTGAACCTTACCCTGTAGGTAGTGGGAACTTCCTTGTATGACGAGGGAAGGAAGGAATGAAAGGTTTTACAAGGAGAAGTAACAGGACCAAGACATGCTTGGGGACCATAACTGGCAGAAGGGTAGAGGCTCCACTTAGCCAGGCCCATTTTTAGCAACAAAGTAGTGATGATGATGATGATGATGATGATGATGACGACGACGATGGCAACTGACAACCCTGGGCATTTATGATGTGTGAGGACTATGCTAAGGTCTTCAAAAGCATCATCTCATTTTTTCCTTGCAGTAGCAATAGAAGTAGGCACACGAAGTGGGTATTATTATTATCCCCAGTTTACTATATGTGAAGAACCTGAGATACAGAATGATTCAAACACTTGCCTCAACACAGCTACTGTGAGGCTGAACCAGGACTCCAACTGAGGTTGTTCTGACCCTAAAGCCCTTGCTCCTATCCACCAGGCTACATGCCCTCTCACTATCATTTCTTGCAGGTAAATTCACCTGCATTGAGGCCCGGTTCCACCTGGAGCGGCAGATGGGCTACTACCTGATCCAGATGTATATTCCCAGCCTGCTCATTGTCATCCTCTCGTGGATCTCCTTCTGGATCAACATGGATGCCGCACCAGCCCGTGTGGGCCTGGGCATCACCACTGTGCTCACCATGACCACCCAGAGCTCTGGCTCACGAGCATCTCTGCCCAAGGTAAGTCCCACTGCCCAAGAGCACAGAACACCTGGGCAAATAAGGTGAGAGCTCACTTCTTTCCCCTGCCTGAGACATGAGGAGCATAAGGAACTAGTCACTATTTATTTATCTACTACACTTTGTAGGACCCGGCATTCTGATCCATCAAACCTTCTGCTAGACTCAACGTTGCTCCATTCTCTACCAACACTAGACACGCATTCTCTCCATTTACAATCAACACTCAACTTTGCATTCTCCATTCACTTTTAGAGCGAAGTACAACATTTGGCTCCTTTCACCATTAGTAGTAAATACTTCGTGTCAGGATCTCCAAGACTACCCCCACACTCAGAGATTTGACAGAAGGACTCATAGGATTCAGCATTTAGTTGCACTAACAGCTAAGGTTTATTACAGCAACACATTCAAGATATATAGCTAGATCATAAGCGGAAAATAACACAGGCCGGGCGCAGTGGCTCACACCTGTAATCCTAGCATTTTGGGAGACCAAGATGGGGAGGATCACTTGAGGCCAGGAGTTTGAGACCAGTCTGAGCAAAATAGCAAGACCCTGTCCCTACAAATAACAGAACATTTAGCCAGGCATGGTGGTATGTGCCTGTAGTCCCAGCTACTTGGGAGGCTGAGGCAGGAGGAACACTTCAGCCCAGAAGTTTGAGGTTGCAGTGAGCTATGATGCCACTGTACTCCAGCCTGAGCAACAGAGTGAGACCCTGTCTCAGAAAAAAAAAAAAAAAAAGAAAGAAAGAAAAAGGAAAGAACACAGGCAGAGATTGGGGGGATCTGGTGCACAGGCTTCCTTACTCTCTCCCATGAGTGGTCACACAGAGCACACTCTTGCTCCAGCAACAAAAATGTAGACACACGTGTGTGATGTTTCTGCCCAGAGAGACAGAAAGAGAAAGACTGTTCTAACACTCATTGGAGACTCAGCACCCAACGATCTAACATAGGCACCCTTTGCCTAGAATGTGCCAAAATTCTGGATTCCCAGAAGGAAAGCAGACGTTCAGAAGATTGTTTGTACGAACAGTCTAGGCACAGCGAGCCACCCTTATCAGTTAGGGAAAGCAGGAGCACTCTCAAAATCCAAGTTCCCAAATGCCAGCCACGGGCCAACCTTGCAAGCAAGCCCTTCCTAACACAGCAGCCTCAGGCCTCCAATGTCAACCCTTTTGGACATATCTTGATATGATTCTTACATCTCTAAACACCACATTTACTATTAACTCATAAACCATATTCTGTCTCATTCACTATTAACATTAAACACAGCATTTTGCTCCCCTGACCACTGATGTCAGATAAACATTCTGCTCCATTCACCCTCATGCTAGACACAACATTCTGTTCTATTCATTTCTAACACCAGACACAACATTCCACTTCATTCATTACTAACCCCAGACACTATTTCTCCTCCAGTCACCCTTATAATCAATGCAACCTTCTGCTCCTTTCACTGTTAACACTAGACCTCGCATTGTGCTTAATTCACATTTAACACTAGACACAATGTTCTGTTTTATTTACTATTAATGCCAGACACCACGTACTCTTTCATTCACCCCTAGTTGAGGTACGACATTCTGTTCCCTTCACTGTTAATGCGTGATGCTTCACTCTACTTTACTCTGTTAATGCTAAGCACTGCATTCTACTACATTCACTGTTATCGTTTGAATCACATTCTGTTTTATTCCCTCAACAGCAGACACAACATTCTGCTCTACTGTTAATGCCAGACACCATACTCTGCTTCCTTCAGCCGTATGATAAACACAACTTTCTGCAACATTTCCACTTCCTGCAGCACTTAACATTCTGTTTTGATACAGAAAAGTTGAAAGAATATACAATAAACACCCTAATATTCTCCGTCTAGGTTCACCAATTATCATTTTGCCAAATTTACTTTCTCTTGGTAGATAGATAAATAGATAAACAAACAGGTACACAGATGGAATTTTTGCCGAATCATTTGAAGGCTATACAGACATTACAATTCACCTCAAAATAAGAAAGAAGGATCACAATGACATGGTTACATCTTTGAAAATAAACATTAATTCAATAATGACTATCGAATGAGAAATAATTCAATACCACCTAACACAGAAGCTTTATTTGAATTTTCCCAGTTATCAAAAAGTCATCAGTAAATATGATGAGAGATCCAATCAAGGATCCAATTCACATTGCATATGGTTGTTGTATTTTGTCTCTTTTACTCTAGAACAGTCTCCCCACTGTTTTTTTCATGACATTAATTGTTCCATTAAGTTTTAATGTGAGACACAACATTCTGTTCCATTTGCCATCAACAGTAGACACCACACTCTCTATTCACCCTTGCAACAAAACTCAATAATATGTTCTTTGCACCATTAACACTAGGCTTTGAATTCAGCTACATTCATTATAAATGCTTGAAACCAAATTCTCTGATCGCTATTAACACCTGACAACACATTTGCTGTGTTCAATTGTAACAGCAGACATTAGACTCTGCTTTCTTTTTTTCATGTTAGACTCAACATTCTGCTCCACTCATGGTTAACATTAGACTCAATATTTGGCTCCATTTATTATTAACACTCAACTCCACATTCTCCTCCTTTCACATTTTTTATTTATTCATTTTTTTAAAGCATAAAATTCAGTGGCTTTTAGTATATTGACAGTGTTGTGCAACCCTATCTGTATTACTGTCTACACATGGCATCTAATTCCAGAACATTTTCAACACCCCCAAAAGAAACCCCATAGTCTTCAACAGTCACACCTTATTCCCTGCTCCCACCAGCCTCTAGCAACCATAAATACTTCCTATCTCAGTGAATTTGCCTATTCTTGACATCTCATATAAACAGAATAATACAATATGTGGCCTTATATGATTGGCTTCTTTCACTTACCATGATGTTTTCAGGGTTCATCCATGTTGTAGAATGCATTAGTATTTCATTCCTTTTTATGGCTGAATAATATTCCATTGTGTAGATACATCTCATTTTGGTTATTCATTCAGCAGTTGGACATTTGGGTTATTTCCACTTTTGGCTATTATAAATAATGCTGCTATGAGTATCTGTATACAAGTTTTGGTGTTGACTTATGTCTTCAATTCTCAAAGGTATATACCTAAAAGTGAAATTGCTATGTCATATATTAACTATATTACTTAACTTTTTGAGGAACTGCCAACTATTTCCCTAAGTGGCAATGTCGTATTATAATCACACCAGGGTTCCAATGTCTCCACATCCTCACAAACATTTACCATCTTTTTTTTTTTTATTATAGCCATGTTGGTGGGTGTGAAGTGGTATCTCATTGTTGTTTTGATTCGCATTTTCCTAACAAAATAATGTTGAGCATCTTTTCATGTGTTTCTTGGCCAT
>RJWJ010032887.1:0-18238 GCA_004363605.1 Indri indri
GGAGGGAAGTGTTTTAATCTTCAGCCTTTCTGCAGACCAAGCCCCTGGTGGAAGCTCAAAGCGACCTTGCGATCGTTATTATTTTTGTAATATCTCCCTGGCTCCCTGGGGTGGGTGTAAGGTGCGTGGGAGCAGACGGAAAAATGAAGCTCGCTGACCCCGGCATGCAAAGGAAACTGGTGAATGGCTGTCGAGTGAATCATAATCTCCCCACCCCGTCCCTGCCAGGGCGAACTGTGTTCCCCCAGACCCTCCAGGACATGGTCACATCTGTTCAGAACCCCCAGCATGGACCATATGCCCTCTCAGAATCCCCAAGCTTCATAAAACATACGCACATTACGACATTTCTCAGCTAGCAATCACAAAGGGAAACTTACAGTCGCCCTCTGTGACTCAATACACTTCTCACAGAGCAACGTGTGGGTCACGTCTCGAATCACACCCCAAGTACCACAGGCAGGACATCGCAGCCACAGGCAGAGGTGCGGGGACACCGTGCTGAGGCTCCGCAGACGAGACATGGGCTGGGGGCTCCTGACCGACCAGGCAACGGTGGGGCTCAACCTGGCTAAGGGTTCGGCGATCAGGGACGGACGCCGGCATTTTCCAAATGCATAGTTTGTTACTTATTCAAAGGCGCTTTCCTGGGTCTGTTTACACTTTAGGAAATTGCTTGGGAGCTTGCGGTTGATGGTTGACACGTTGTAATTGTTATCATTTAAAATCAAGGTGAACAGGCACCCGTGAGCATTCTTTTCCCGTAGAACAGCTGGTTTTCAGCAACAGGAGGCCAACACCGGGCAGGAAACGCCTTAATTTGTCAGTGTAGGGGCAGTACGCCCCCTGGTGGCCACGGGGCTGCAGTGAAGATCTGCAGATGCTCTAGGGAAGGGGAGAGTGGGGGTGTCTCCCTCCTTAGAAGCTGGGACCCCCCCAACCAGGCTGTGCTCACAGGGCCCAGCACCCCCAGATCCATCCTATAGGGCCCTGTTTTCTGTGCTGGCCCAGGGTAGATCTCTTTTTTGCTCCCTGGGCATCTATTGTCACTTTTTCTGAAAATAGCACCCTATTTTCCTTTGGGGAATCTCTCACATGCAGATCAGGCAGTTCTTGAAGACCCAGCCTCCCCACCCCCACCTCACGCATCAGGTGCACAGTGATTGGATGAGGGATGAGCACATGACCCGAATCGGTCCAATGAGAACCTGGCCTGGGACTTTATTTATTTATTTATTTTTTTCTGGAGCTATTGGGAAAGAAGCAGCCCTTTTCTACTGGGGCTATGCTGGTCCATGGCATGTATGCCTGGAGTTTGTGTGATTGGGGCATCTCTGTCTTTGGCTGTAGGGGAAGCTGCTTGGAAATGAAGCTGACACAGAGTAAAGTGGATTTGAGAAAGCAGCTAGATCCAGCTGTCCCTGAAGCCAGTATGCTCCAGGGAATTTGCAGTTAAGTGAACCAGTTAAAATCTTCTCTCTAAGGTCAGTGGGAATTGGGGAATCATACTCCCTACCTGATTTGTTCCAGGCCTTAATTCCTCCCTTCCTTCCCCTCCCCGAAAAATGTCCTCATTGCTGCTTACATTTGCAAGCTCAGAGGCCGCATTAATCAAAACCATCTTTATTATTTAAAGAGCATCCTGCCACCAGGGGCACCTAGATGGGAGTCCCCAGATGGCAGAATAATATTTACATGGGGCTTGGGACAGAGGCTCGGGTGGTCTCGGGGCTGAGTGGGCCCGCCACTGTGGAAGAGAGGGCCCTGGAGGCAGGGCATCCTTGGGCCTGTGGGCTGGGCCCAAGAAGAAAAATGTTCCATCCTAGGCCCAGTGTGGATCCCACCATGTGGGCCTGGCACCACCTAGATCAACTCGGACCCTGGAGGCGAACGCATCGAGGAGAAGCCACGGGTCAGAGCTGGGTCACCATGCCGCTGGCCTCGGAGTGAGTCTGGGGAAAGACAACTGGGGGCTTCCGAGGTCTGAGAGGCCTCCCCCCCGCTAGTCCCACAACTTCCCTCCCCTCCCTGGAAGCCCTCTGAAGTCTGTCTGTTCCTTGGGGGGCCTCTTCTAGGCCTGAGCTTGGGTTTCCTGAAAATTCTCTGCTTCCCTCTTCCCCCATCAATGTCCCAAACATCGCCACCCCTGGCTCCCATCCAGGCCCAACTTTCACCTTTATGGCCTGGAAGATCCACTCCCGGAAGTCACTGACTTTGGTGTAGACACCTGGCTTCTGGGCCAGGGCACATCCGGTGCCCCAGCTCACAATGCCACACAGCCGCCAACGCAACGTCCGAGAGATGCTGTCCTCACACACAAAGGGACCACCACTGTCACCCTGGAAGGGGAAGGGGAGGCCTGGCTGGAAGCCAAGACGGCTGGCCAGGAAGCCCTCTCGGATGGCCGTGGGGCTTCAGAGCTGTCTGGCCCTAAGAGAGGGAGCCTGGCCTCCTGTTGCCCTGTGTCTCCGTCCCTGGGCTGGCAGGGGCCAGGGCTGCCCCCATGCAGTCCCTCACCTGGCAGGCATCAATGCCACCCTCAGGGTAGCCGGCACAGAACATCTTGGGCTTGATCTGGTTCCCGTAGAAGTCAGGGCCATTGCAGACATCATTGCTGATTATGGGGACTCGGGCCTCCTGGAGCACCCCAGCCTGTTGGCCTGGGGGTGTGCGGGCAAGGCTGGCAGAGCTGGGGAGCGTGCACACCCCCCTGCCCTCCTGGTGCCCAACCCACGCCCCTTGACGTCCCTACACCCCAGGGCCAAGAGTCACTCGGCCAGCCGCACTGCCCTTCCCAGCCCAGCTCAGAGTCTCCCTGATGGGGCATCACGGCAGAGGACCGGACTCACCGTAGTACTGCGTGTTGCCCCAGCCCGTCACGGTGCAGATCTTGCCGTCTACCAGGGCCTGGCCGGCAGCCGGGAGGCACACGGGCTGGATGTATTCTGTGAGAGAGACCGCGCTGGTCTAGCCCCTGCTGGCCAGCCCACCTGGCACAGACCTCTGCCCAGCGGCCTCTGGTGCCCCTGCGCTGTGATGCCCTTGTGCAGTGCGCAACCCACGCAAGCAGTCCTGGCAGCCCTGACTACTGCCAGCTGGTGACTTCACCTGCCTGAGTCTCAGAGCTCTCAACTATGGAATGAAATAATAATCGTTTCTCCCCAGAGGTTGTACTGAGAAATTGGTGAATTGTTGAGTAGCATGCCTGGCACGTAAGAGCGTTCATGTACCTGGTGATAACGATAACAAAAACAGTAGAATAACTGCTAGCGTTACTGAGCGCTCCCTACTTGCTGGCACCTCTCTAAGCTCTTATATTAACGCTTTTAATCGTCTCAATAACCCTAGGAAGCCATTTTGCAGATAAGGGAAATTGAGGCACGATGCAGTGAAGTCACGTGCCCAAAATCACACAGTTGACAGGTACTCAAATCTGACTCCAAAGCCCATGCCCCCGATGCCCTTACCCCTCAGCCATGGGTCTCAAACCCCAGCCACTCCCACCCATCCCCATGTCCCCAGAGACACATCCTAGTTCAATATTCTTAACTTCCCCACTCTTTTCACTAAGGAGATAGGTTTTGTTTGAAAGAAAAACACCTATCACTGCCTTCAGTGGGAAGCCAGTACCACCGATCATGAAAAAGAAAATAAACATAAAAATAAACATAATGCAAACCCCCAAATGGCCCCGAATTCTCTGGGCACAGCCCGCATGTCACGAGCACAGATGCCAGTCGGTCTGGGCGCACGCCTTTGCCGCTTGCCAGCTGTGGGAATCTGGGCGTTATTTCCCTTCTTTGTGTTGGGGTCTTTCCCCATGTGGGAAAACAGGATCTCAACAGAGCTTGGCCACGCCGGGGTGGGCAAGGGCGGCTGTGAGAACTGAACGAGTCTGTGCACGGACACTTAGTTCCACGCCGGCACACAGGAGGCAGCGTGCAGGTGCGGCGTTCATCATCGTTACCGCTATGATCCTGTTTTATTGTATTACGTACGTTCATCATCATCGCTGTTATTAATTTATCACCGTCATCACAACCGTTATTATAATCATTATTATCATTACTACACTATGGCCTGCTCTGTTGGAGAGCTGTTGGCACCCAAGTGAGTCTTTCTCAGTGAGACCAAGAAATGCTCGGGGACCGCAGAGGGAATAACTCCCAGCTTACTTTCTAACTGATTCATTCATATAATTTTAGATTTTCTCATTGCATTTCATCAAATTACGTTTTTGATGAGAGCTCTATGGAACTACAATTCACATACTGTACAAGTCACCCACTTAAAGTGTACGAGCCAATGGCTTTTCCTACATTCAGATACGTGCAACCGTCTCTGCGATCGACGCAGAACATCTCACCACCCCCGAAAGAAGCCTTATATCCTTTTCCAATCACCTCTCAATCTCCCCATCCCCGTCCCCAGGCAACCCCCAGCCCACCTGCCACCCTGCCCGCCTTTCGTCTACTGTCTGGTTCTGTGGGTTTGCCCAGTCTGGACATTTCAGGCCAATGGAATCATACAGTATGTGGTCTTTGGGGTCTGGGTTCTTCCGCTTAGCGTAAGGTTTCCAAGGTTCACCCAGGCTGCGGCATAAATCAGCACTTCATTCCTTTTTAAGGTCTATGTTATTCTAGTGTATGGATATACCACACTTTCCTTATCCATTTGTCAGATGGTGCACACTTGGGTTGTGTATACACTGGGCTTGTTTCATTTCTCTCGGGTGTATACCCTAGGAGTGGAATTGTTGGGTTGAGCACTAACTTTATGCTGAACTTTTTCGGGAGATGTCAGACGCTTTCCCAAAGTGGCTGCACCAATCACTCACAGTTAAGCCCAGTTTGTGCTCCTCGAGGTCACGCCCCTACCACCCGAATCGTAAGTTTATTCTCCCAGGCCCCCTGGCTCCCTCCTCGGTCCTCCTGGCCTCAAGTCCCCAAGCCAAGGCTCAGCTCCCAGACTCACCTGTGAAGGGCAGAGGGCTGGAGAGGTGGACCAGGGCGATGTCGTTGCTGTTCTCCTCGCTGTTGGGGTCTCGAAAGGGAAGGTAGCCCCCGTGGTAGACCACGGCTTGCACGGCCAGCTGCAGGCCGTGGGGAGAGTCCTGGGCCACAGCCCCAGCGAACACTCGCCAGCGGGACAGGACCCGGTTCCGCCTACCAGAGAGAGCAGGGAGGGGTGGCGGCCTGCCCGGGCGCAGCTCCCCCGGCCCCCCCACTGGCACAGGGAGGAAGGACTCACTCAGGGAAACAGTGGGCAGCCGTCAGCACCCAGTCTCCGGACAGCAGGGACCCCCCACACAGGTGCGCCCCGTCGTAGCGAAGGCTGACTTGCCATGGCCACCTGCCCAGGCTGCTGTCCTGGCCTCCCACGATGCGGTCCACGGGCAGCTTCCTGCGGCCGCAGTCTGCGGGAGACGGGGCGGTCGGGCCGGTGGAAGGAGCCTGGCACCCAGGCCCCCAGAGCCCGGGACTGGCCCTGCCCTGGGGAGGGACTGAGGGGACGCCGCCCCCAGAGAGTCTAAGGGGGGATCCTGAGTTTAGGGTCTCACCTTGGCAGATGGTAGCCAAGAAACGGCCCCTGGGACAGTCACTGAGAGAGACAAAATACAGAAACCAATTAAGACGGATAAAATGAAAATAGCAGAGCAGGCGTGGGGGGCCCTGGGAGCAGCGGGGGCCGGGGCGTCGCCCCCCACCTGCCCGCTGCCGTCCTCACCACACGGAGATGACCTCCAGCAGCCTCTGGGCATGGGGCAGCCTCCCCTCGTCCACGCAGAAGAAGCCCGACGTGCCGTTGGCGCCCACCGTCCTCACATCCAGCTCGGAGTGGGCTAGTGCCCTGGGCAGGGCAGGGGTCAGGCCTGCTCCCCCCGCCCCCCCGGCCCCCACCCCTCCGGGGGGCCCCAGTACCTGAGGAAGCCCATCTCCTCACAGCTGAGCCCGGCCACCCTGGCGTTGGAGCGCGAGGAGCACAGCAGCCGCCACGTCCCTTCTGTCTGGTCAAACACCGTGAGCCTCGCGTCCACGGGGCTGACCTGCACTGCAAGGCAACAGGGCCGGGGCGCCTGGGTCCCACGGCCGGGCTCCCGACGCGCCCCCCAGCCTGGGCTCCTCCCAGCCTGTCCTGCGGCCGCGTGGTTTTAGCCCTGATCCCAGCGGGGCCCATCAGGGCACTCCATCCCCGACAGCTGTGACTGCAGCTGGGACCCAGACTCGGGGGCTCAAGTCAGACCAATGAGCAGCAGCCCTGGGACTTTGGCCCGCGGAAACCAGGAGCAATTCTCGTTCTGCCAGGGTTCCTAAGCTGGCTGCTCGTGTCTGGGGCTGGCTGGGGGGCAGTTTGTGCCAGGAACGGATGTTCCCTGAAGTCCCCCGTCTGCTGCCAACAGGAAGTCAGAAGAACCCTGTTAACGCCGGCCCTCGGGGTGCTTATTTAGATTTACCCAAAGCGCCAGCTCTATTTTAGGCAATGCACAAATTGCCACGGCAATGCACAAGTCGGACAAAACCCCTGCCCCGGCGATGCCCAAGGCCCGGCAGGTGAGACGGAGTAACGGATGGGACAGACGAATAAAGTAGTTCATGTATCACAGGGGAGGAAGGGGCCACGGGGACAAATAAAACGCAGCAGAGGAAAGGGAGCCGGTGTCGGGGGGTGAGGCTGCACTCTTCAATGTGTGGGCCGGGACGCGTCCCTGGGAAGGGGGCAGGTGGACAGGGAGCTGGAGGAGGTGAGAAGGAGTCGCGCAGATACCGAGGGGACAGCAAAGTAGGCCGAGGGAGAGCCCGTGCAAAGGCCCCGGGGCTGGAGCCCAGAGCGGAGGAAGCGAGGAGGGCGAGAGATGGGAAATAGATCAACGTTAGGTTTCTCTGTTGCCTGGAGCCAGGTGCAGCCCAGGCAGGGCTCCCCCACCTGACCCAGGTGTTCCCAGGCCCCCGCTGGCTGCGGGTGGGGAGCAGACGTCGGGGGCAGGGATGGAGTGGGAGACCAGGGAGGAGGCCGCTGGGGTGTCCAGGCTGGAGGGGACGGAGGCCGGGCCAGGGTGGGGGTTAGTGGAGGGAGAAGGGTTGAGATTCTGGAAATGGGGTTTGCTGAGAGACCGGACTCATACGCGGATGTCGAGGAAAGCCAAGGTTCACAGACAAGCCGAGGCGTTTGGCCTGAACCGCCAGGATGGAGGTGACGCTGGCAGAGATGGGGACGGCGGGGAGGGGCAGGTCTGGGGAAAGATCAGCTGTAAAACTCTTCGTCCTTTTCTCACGAGCCTCCCGTGTGGTTCTGAGAGCACATTCTGGGAAAACGGGTCCGCCGAGACCCTGCTTTTCTGACCTCTTAGGAGGAAACCGGTGGGGCCGCGCCCCAGCTGAGAGGTCTGGACACGGAGAGGCAGGGCTTCCAAGGACAGCCCCGGGACGCTGAGGACCTGCTGTGTGCCCAGGGCTCTCCCTGGGCTCTCCCTACATGCTCTCGCTGCCCCACTGCCAACCGAGGCCTCACCGCACCCCCCAGGGCTCACAAAGGTCACCCCCATTTTCCAGACGTGGAAACCGAAGCTTGGAGAGGTGGGGCGACGTGCCCAACACCACCAAGTGCGTGAGAGGCAGAGAGAGGGGATTGGAAATCAGGCCTAGTGACTCCAAACCCCCAGCTTTCAACGTCGCCCTAGACAGCCCCTCGTGTGCTCCCCGCCCCCCTGCCAGGTTTAAACAACAGCACAGTAATAATAACACTGGCTCCATTTACTGGCGGAGGTCACTGGGCCAGCCCCCTGCTAGATGTCACATCTGTGTGGTTCCTTGAATCCCACAACCATCCTGGGAGACAGCGACCATCTCTATGCCCATCTTACAGATGGGGAAACTGAGGCTCAAGAGTACACAGCTAACAACCAGCAGAACCAGGAATCGAACCCAGACCTGAATATTCCCGCTCCATCTGTGGGTCTCGCAGCAACCCTTGCCTGTCCTCACCCCAAATGCACTCATCCACGACCAGGACCAAGAAGCCACCTGGCTGCCTCAGTGGGAGCAGGGGACGCCTGGCACCCCTGCTGGGTGGTGCCCACCACCCCCTGAGTTCCAAGACCAAGACTTGGGGTTCGACATACCAGCTGTGGCAGGGGGGTGGATTTTTATTTTAAAATGACTCCTAACTGCTTCAGAAATGTGATTTCCAGAAAGTGTGAGGTTTTTGGGGGGCGAAAAATAGCACTTTATGGATGTGTGTTGGGGGAGTCTGGGGGGGCATGAAATGCCCCTTCCAACTATTTTTAAAGCCACATTCTACGCCACTGTTTCTCACTTTTATAGTCTTTATTCTTGTTTCTATTATTTTAAGGAACACAAAAAGCATGTTCTGGGCCACCTCATGTGCTCCCCAAATTGTCTGATATATTTAGAGGTGCGAAAATCTCAGAAAAACGAGGTGGCAATATCATTTCGGAGTTGTTTTTGTTTGTTTGTTTCATAATTTCCCCAATATTTTTGAAAAACCCGAGTACAAGGAAAGGGTGCCAGCCAGAGTTGGGTCTGAATCGTGACCCACTTACACTCTAGATGAAGACTCAGGTCGAGCTAGTCCTTCTTGGGGACTTGTCTTTCTGCTCGTTCGTTAAGCAAAGATTTCCTGAGCACCTACTTTGTGGCAGGCACTGTCTTATAGTAAACAAAGTATCCCTGCCCTCCTGGAAAGTTCAAGCCTGAAGGGTGAGAAACCAAAGCCAGCGTTTAGGGTGTGGCTAAGAGCCAAGCCCTGCAGGGATAAGTATCTCCTTGGATGAATTCTCACCTGAGCCTTCGCATCCCCATCTCACAGATGAGGAAACTGAGGATCAGAGAGGCCCACAGCTCAGAAGTGACAGTCTAGAACCGAAACCTGCCTCTAGGTGTGAGCTGGAAAAAAGCAGGCGAGCTATAAGGCTTCTTGCAAAGGGGTCGTTTGAGGGAGAGGCAGCCCGGGGACTGGAGCCCAGGCGGTGCCTAAAGCAAGTGTGAGGTGGGGGTGAGAAGGGGCCCCCACCCTGGGAGGCTTGGAGTCTGCGAGGTGTTGGGATTTTACCTGCTCGCACAGGAGCCACGGCGGGTGGCTTTTGGCAGGGGCGCGATCCCTTTTCTCTGCCACTTGTCTCGCGTGTGGTCTTGGGCAAGTGAGTTCACTTCACTGGGCCTCAGTTTCCCCATGTGCAAAATGCCGGGTTGGTAACAGCCCCAACCTCTCGGGCCTGCTGGTAAACGCTGCAGCAATTACTTCGCCTGTTTCTTGGCAAACTCAAACCTCAGCGCTGCCGCTTACGAGCTCTGTGACCTGGGGCAAGTCGCTTGGCCTTTCTGTGTCTCAGTTTCCCCATATGGAGATGGGTTGTTGTGAAGATTTAATGAGTTGGTACCACAAAGTCCTGGCACAAGGAAATACTCTCGAGTGCTGGTGGGGATGGTTAATGGTGACGTTGGCTTTTTATGCCTGGATCTTCATTTCTTTTAGCACAAGCCGAATCCTTTACGGAATCAGATGAGGCTCATTGTGGGTGTGAAAAATCCATCCCACCACCCAACTCCCCGCTTCTTCCTGCTGCCCGGCATCGTGGACTGGCAGCTTGGAGTTGGCACTGGGGAAGATTGATTCATTCATTCATCCCACAATTATTAATAGTTTCTTCATCTATTCATTCGTGCGCCCGTGCATTCCGCACGCCTGCAGAGACGTCTAAAATGGGCACAGCGAAGAGCTATTCCCGGCCCCATCATTCACCAGCTGTGTGTCCTGGTCCTCACTTTCCCCATCTGTAAAATGGGGCCAATAATAGCAACTACCTCCTAGGAGAGCTAGGAAGGTCCACCGAATTCATACCGTGCCTCTCAAACATGTTTTGACCATATCCCACAGCACGAAATATATTTTTACATTATGGTGTAGCCCGCAGAAGCCCTGTCATCTGGGGCAAACCACCACATTGCTCTGAGCCTCAGTTTCCCCATCTGTAAAATGAGAGCAACAATCCCACCCTCTCCCGGCTGCTGCAAGGAGGCAGTGGGGTTGCATGGATATGAATACACAAAACCAAAAGATTAACAAAACCTTTTTTTTTCCTGAGAGAGATGCACCCTGATATTTTCATATTTTCTATTTCGTACTTTTAAAAAATGTGGTTTTTCCAGCTCACTGATTTAATTTCCCGATGCACTAGTGGGTACTGCATCTGGAGTCTGGAAAACACTGGGTCAGACACGGGAGGTGTTTAGTGCCTGGCACACACAGGCCCTCAGCACAAACGCGCTATTATTATTAGCACGTCTGCGCATCCGCACATGCACGCAAAAAATAACTTCTATCGCGCTCCCGCCAGACACAGACCTCCCCTGGGGCTCCCCGAGGGGCCGGGCTGCTTGCTCACCTGGATACAACGGCTCCTGGTCACTCCTGAGGAGAACGGTCGCTGCAGGGAAGGCAGAGGTGAGGGCGGGCTGGAGGCTGCAGGGCCCGGGGCAGGTCAGAGGCACGGGGACCGCTCTCACCAATGGCCCAGGATGCCGCCCCGATGCCCGTCAGGAGCAGCAGGGTCCCCGCAGTGAGAGCTGCCACCTTGGGTCCGGAGCAGCACGGCACGGTCCGGCCACCTGCAACAGACACCATGCTGGGGCCACAGCCAGGCCTGTCCTCATCGCGGCAGGGTCTGGGCAGCGGGCCCGCTCTGCCCTGCCCCCCAAGGCTAACGGATCACGCCTGAGCAGGCAGCACCCCAGGCCCAGTTTCCCAGGGCTGAGCGGTTGGCTGGGCCCTCCCCTGCTGCCTGAACAACCAGGTGTCTGACTCCCCGAGGGTTCCAGCTGGGAAGGGGGCACGGATGGGCCAGCTGCCACCCCCCCACCTCCCTTCCAGCACTTTCCTGGCACTTATGGGATCTCTCCTCCCCAGCGACGCTGCGCTTTTGTGTTTCCGTCATTGCTTTGTGCCGTCTCTTCTTGGACCTCTCACTCCTGCCAACTTTCCCAGATGTTCTCGGAGCCTCTTGGGGACTGTGCCCCCAGAGCTTTCCTCACTGCCTCCTTCTTTCTGCTGTTCTAGATGCTTCACCCTGGTACCCGCCAAGCCAGACCCCTCTCACAGGACCCAGCTCCGATCAAATCCGCCCCTGGAGGTGGAGAATACAAATTTGCCAGCCTCGCTTAAAATACTGGCCTTACCCCTTCCTAGCTGGGACCTTGGGCAGGTGGCATCGTGTCTTTGAGCCTCAGCGTCCTCATCTATTAAATGGGCATCCACCTAGCACCCACTCCGGAAAATAACACTTGAAAGTTTCTTTGAAATAGTAATAATAGCCAAACCGAGCTCATTAACTCGTTCAGTCCTTATCTCAACCCCACAGGACGATCCTCATGCTTCAGGGAGCTCAGAGGAGCGGAGTCACCTGCCCACAGTGACTCAGCCTGGACCAGGAAGGGTCCCGAACCCTGGGCAGGTGTGGTGCCGGGCCCCAAGCATATGGCCGCAAAGCCACACTGCCGCTCACCCAGTGGGAGTGCCTGGCACAGGGCAGGTTCTGAAAATGCTGTGTGGTCCTGGGCAACTGCCTACACCTCCCTGAGCCTCATTTTTTCCATCAGTAAAATGGGACTTTACTTGCTTACCGTCCTACTGAGCACCCGCTGTGTGCTTGGCACCGTTCCAGACTCTGGGAACGCACGCCGAACAAGACAGATGAGGTTATGGCTCAAAGGGGGCTCGCGCGTGTAGACGGGCAGTTGGGGAAGTCAACGCGTAAACTAGTGAATGAACCGGGTAGTTTCCAGATTGCGGCAAAGGCAGTGAAGACAGCGATGCGGGCTGTGGGCGCAGACAGGCCGCTGAAGGGGGAGCAGGGAGGCCTCCCCAGGAAGAGACTTCTGAGCTAAGGTCTGGAAGGTGAGGTGCCGGCCATGCAAAGACCTCAGGGAAGAGCATTGTGGGCAGAGGGAACAGCACAGGCAAAGGCCATGCGGCAGGAATAGGCACGATGCGCGCGATCTGAGGGGCTGGAGAGGCCACGGAGGTAGCCAGACAGCATGGGCTTGAGGAAGGCGGCGGAACCAAGGCTGGGGCCCGCTAAGGAGGACCGGTGGCCCAGGGAGAAGAGGGACTTTATCCCCAGTGCAACAGAGGTCCTGGCCCCTCGGCCGGGATTGTGGGAGGACCAACAGACAAGGCTGCTAAAAGCCTTCAGCTGGGCCTGGCTCAGGCTCAACTGCCCTTGGCGTCTGCAGAACACGCCCAGGGCCGCAGGAGCTCCCAGCTCTGCCCCCTGCACCCGTGGCGGTATGGCTGGCAGGCACAGCGCCAGGCCGGCACCCGGATCAGAGCAGGGAGCAGTCTGGGACCTTCCTGGGACAGCCACTGTCTGAGAGTCTTAAGAAGTTGAGAGCTCAGTGGCTCCTATCAAGGCGTGAGGGCACACTCCCTTCCCCCAGAGAGGCCCCTGGGGCCGGGCCAGCCCGGCCCCTGCTGGTTGAGCCCTGCCTGTCCCAAGAGGGACGTGCCAGCCCCCCAGCTCTGCCCACCCACCCTCCTGGTTCCAGCAGGAGGTCTTAGCTCCCTGCAGCCATCAGACTGGTCCTGATTGCTTTGTTTTCAGAGGTGCCTGCCAGGGCTCTCGGCTACGCAGGATCCGGCCTGCAGGTCCCAGCAGGTTTGGTGGGACAGGAAGCAGCGCCACCCTGGGTCTCCTAGGGTGAGAGGAAGAACCTCCTTCCACGATTTCTGGTTCAGAGAACTTCAGGCGCCTCTAAAACAGGTGCCTCTGGTGGGACAGGAAGCGTCCTCACTCTGGTCCCCCAGCGTGGGACGTGTCCACCCTGTGTATCTTTGCTGGGACGGGAAGTGTCCTCATTCTCCGTGAGAGGTGGCATCGTCGACCCCATGATCCCTTGGAGGCGACAGGGGCTTTTGCTCAGTAAGTCCCCACTCCTCCCTGAGACTCTGCTCCCTGCTCCTCTGGCACCCCCCAGATGCCCCATGTCGTCTCATAGGACAGTTCTGTCCCCACTGTTGGGTCACAAAGCCCTCAGAAGTGACACCTTTGGAGTCTTACATGAATCCACCTTCCTGAATGAAACGCTCTCTTCTTTGGACTTATGGGACACCGCGCACACCCGATCTTCCTTCTGCTTCTCTGACAGCACCGTAACCGCCGACCCTCTGCCTCCTCCCTGAAATTTGGAGTTCCTCGGGTGGGCCGCAGCCCCCGCTCCTCCTAAGTCTGTCCCACCCGCCGCTGTGGCTTGTTTCTCCTCTGGGTCCCCAGCCCTGGACTCTCTTCTAAGTCCCAAATCAGGGGTCCTGCAGCCTCTTGGAACCACACCCACCAGGTCCCAGAACGGCCTCAACGTCTCCCCGGACGTGTTCTTCCTCCCAGGCCCTGTGTCAGAGGCCCTCATCTCCAGGACTGTCCCTTGTCTGCAGGACATTTCTCCCACCTCCCCCCACCCCCCCACAGCTTCCAGGCCCTCGGCCCCTCAGGCCTCTTGACTGACTCTCATTCTCGCCCTTCCACAGCCCGGCTGCTGGGCTCAGCCTCCCGCTCTGTGCACCCTGGACCAGAAGCCTGGATAACTTAAATACCAAATCCAACCTGTCCCTTCCCTACCTGTAACCCTCTGTGGCTCCCCAGGGCCCCCCGGACAGAGGCTAAGGCCTGGCATTTCCAGCCCCTCAAGAATATAAGCTTAGCTTTTAGGGATTTGGGGACTGAACATGTGTTTCCCCAGGTTCCCAGATAGCCACGCAGGTCATTATCAAACACCTGATAGAGTTTCCAAAAAGCGACCCAAACCACAGAACTCGGAGAATACAGATCAGACAAGAGAAACAAAGAATAACCAGCAGCGCCACCTTGTGGAGAGACCCAGCACTGCCAAGGAATCAGCCCGCCCCTCACCAAAACGGGTCCCAAACCAGCCTGGCCCAGCTGTGTGCCTTGCCTCCCTCCCAGCGGCCTCCCTCCCAGCTCGGCCTCCACCGTCACCTCCAGAAATTCAGAAACATCTGTGTGCCACTGCACGCCGCTGCGACACCCCTCCCCCAGCTGCCAGCTTTGCTCTTCCTCTGCCTGGCGTCCTTTGGGTTGCAACTCAGATAGCACCTCCTCCAACTCCAAGTCCCCAGGTGCCACCCGGAACCTCGCCCTGGGCACACCTCGGTAGCAATAGCAGTACCACAGACACCGGCAGCAGCTGCCCACTCACAGCCCTGCCCTAACCCCGTCCTGTCCGGCCCAGTTTCCTTAAATCCTTGTCGCTGTTAATGAGCAAGGTACCACCGTCATCATCATCGCGTTTGTGGGGGAGCAAGGGAGGCCCAGGAGGTGTGGCCACCAACCCCGGGTCACTCAGCAGGTAAGTGCAGCATCAGAACCTTTCAGCATCAGGGGTCCGGGTGTGACCCGCCCGGCCCCCCGGCCCCAGCAGCAGGATTGCCCTCTGAGACCAGCAGAGCCCTCGCGGCGCCTGTTCTCTGTGTGCAGCCGGCCCATCTCTGCCATCCGGCATCTCTGCTCTTCTTCCCTGGTTCATTCATCCATAGCGCCCTGGTACCCCTGCCATCCCCTTTCTGACTCCAAGAAAGACATCGTCCCCGAGGAGCCAGCTCTGTTGTCCACCTGCTCGGCTAGGGTGCGGCACCTTCCCTGATGCGTCTGGGAGCCTGGGTCAGCTGAACAGTTTGGGGTCTGAGACGCCAGCCACGCCGAGGCCCGGAGCAGGCCAGAGACCCACGCTAACCGTCTCGGCCAACACACTCAGTGCTTCCTGCCTGCCGCGGCGTCCCCAGCCTCATGCCGCGTGGCGAGGTGTGCCCTATGACCTCACTTTACAGATGAGGAGAGCTGGACACCCAGAGAAGGTGAGATGCTTGCCCAGGGCCACACAGGTAGAAATGCTTCTTCCTGGGACTGACCCCAGCTAGCCCGGATCCAGGACGAAAAGAGAGAGTCAGCATGAGCTGGGGCACAGTAGGAAGGAAAGGCTGCCCCTAACCAGGGCCCTCCAGCTGGCCCCCAAGCGTGGAAGAGGTGGACAGGGAGCCAGGTGGCCTGCAGCCCGCGCCGGGAGCCGCCAGGAGCCCTCCTGCGCCAGCTACTGCGTCGGCCGGTTTCTCTCCATCGTCCCTGTGGGTTGTGGTGTGTGTCTCACATGCTGAGCCCCATGCTGGTGCCTCCCGTGTTCCATGCCCCCAACCACCTCACAGAGGCAGTACTAGGGTCCACGCTCCGCCCAGAGGGAAACTGAGGCCCAGAGAAATGATGTCACTTGCGCAAGATCACACAGCAAAAAGATGGCAGGAGCAAATTCAAATGCCGGCCTGCGTGTCTGACTCAGAATCCGTGGCCCTAACCGAGGTAGCTGTGGTCTCCCCCCTGCCCCTAGCCCCAGGGAGAGCGCAGGTCCGGGGTTAGCCGAGAAACCACTGGAGGTGAGGGGAAACTGAGGCCAGGTGCCAGGAAGGTCACATGGGGTAGCAGGGAGGCAGGCGGTGGGACAGGCGCACAGAAAGTTGGGTTAATCGTTAATCGGGGGGAGGAGGCCGCGGAGGGGCTGGAGGTCAGGGCGGAGGGTTGAGAGAGGCGCCAGCAGAGCCAAAGTCAAGTCTGGGCTCGGGGACGGGGGACTCACCCTCCTTCTCCGCCATGTCACAGCCTCTTGTTAATGATTCCCCGGCTGACCTCCTGGGCCGGGGTGGGACCTGTGGGGAGATGAGCGGGGAGGCAGGGCCTGGGGGAGCCCAGCCCAGCCCGATCCCGGTGCCCCAGAGCCAGGCGCCCGTCCAGGGAGGCTGGAGGGCCGGGGCCTTGGCCAGAGCACGCTGTGATCACGGACGCAGACCGGGCTGGGTTCAAGGCTGGGGTCACTGTCTAACCAGCGGCCAGGGGATGACCGGATTTGCAGGACCGGGGACCCCCATGCCTGAGCCTGGGGAGGAGGGGCCTGAGGATCGGAACTCCTGGGCTAGAGGGAAGAGGGGGCTGAGGGGCCTGACCTCCTGCGTCCTGGGAAGGCAGGAATTTGGGGACCAGGACTCCCCAGCATGGGGGCGGAGGGGAGAACGGAGGCCCGTCCTCTGCGTCTGAAGGAAGAGCGGGCCGGAACGCCTCGGTCCTTGGGAAGAAGTCAGAGGGCCCGCTCTTCGGGATCGGGGAGCCCCTCTATCAGGAGGCAGGCATTAGTGGGAGTCGGAGGTGAGGGAGCCCGTGTCCTCGGGGCTGGAACTGTGAGTCGGGGGCCCTGGTTCTTACCCTGGGGTCCGGCAGGTGGGGGCGGAGCTGCGAGATGGTGCAGGTTTGGGGTCAGTCTCCAGGCCTGGGCAGCAGCATGGTGGCCCCGCAGCAGCGGGCGGGCGGCCGGAGGCAGAGGCGGCGGCGGGGGCCTGCTAGGCCAGCTGCCTCACCTGAGGAGGAGGGGGCTGGGCGAGGGGCGGGGGAAGGGGCGGGGAAGGGCCGGACAATGGGATTGGCAGCGCTGGAGGCCACCTGGCTGGTGGGACTGGGACTGCCCGGGCAGGACCCGGCGGGCTCAGGACCGGTCTTGCCTCCACCCTCCAGGGGGCCCAGGTGTGCCTGTCTGCGGGGAGGTGGGAGCAGGGACAGGCTTGGCCAGGGCTGGGGGGGCCTGGAGCACTGAAGGATGGAGTCAGACAGAGGCGCCAGCACCCCCCGCCCGGCCTCAGCGCCTGTGCCGCCCAGCACCCCCTGCCCGGCCCGGGGCCATGCTGCCTGCCATTGCCGGCACCCCCTGCCCAGGTCCCAAACAGGGAAGTCCCGCCCCGACCCCGGCCCCCTTCCGTGCCCTGACTCCAGCCCCAGCCCATCCTCCCCCGGCCCCCTCCCCCAGCTGCTTTCCTACAAGTCACGGGGGCTGGTTTGCTTTGGCAGCCTCTCCGCCGCCTGCAGAAGTGACCTCTGGAGCCAGGAAAGTCCTGGACAGGGGGTTGGGGGGGTTGGCCCGGAAAAGGCAGCACCGAGTGCTGAGGCCCAGGCCAAGGAGCCGGAAGCAGATACACACTGTCCCACCCGCAGCCAAGAGCGTCCCCGTCAGAGCCCGGGGCCAGATAATCACCCAGACACGCCAGGGTCACCATCAGACACCTGCCTGTGGTCAGCCACATGCCCGCACGCCCTCAGACCATGGCCCTGCCCGGAGCATCAGCCTCGGTCTCTTCCCTCCACGCCCCACCCCTGCTCGCTCCCGCTCCTTCCCCCTCACCTGCCACCCGGGCACCCCCAAGCTCCATGTGTCAATCACACACCAGGCCGTTGAGCCTGACCTGTGCCCTGCCCCGTCCTCAGTCCTCACAGTGTGAGGCACATTCCCGCCCTGGGAGGGAGTGTCCCGGGGGAAACTGAGGCTCCAGGATTTGGGGGTGGGGATGGAGAGGGTGACTGGGCTCATGAGTGAGACTGTGACTCAAGTCCAAGAATCTTTATTTCATGAACAAAACTACGTCTGTAAAGAGAGACAAGGCTGAACGGGCCCCGTTCTAAGTGGCCCCAGTCCCAGGCTGGTGAGAGGGGGGGGGCGTTGGGCCGGGGCAAGAGTGCATCGCAGGGAGGGGGACCCCAGGTCCAGCCGGAGGAAGCGGGAGGAGGAACGATGCTGGGGGACGGAGTGGGTCCCAGACCCCCTGCCCCAAACCCTCCCAGCCAGTCACCACCCCCCTGCCGCGGGCAGGGATGAGGTGGGGAGGGGCTGGCCCAGAAGTGCGCGTCCGAAGCGGCCGGTGTGTGCAAATCAGCAAGAGGAGGGGTGCGGAGCCGCCGCCCCCACCTCGCCGCCCCCTCCCCAAACAGGCAGCAGAAGCAGGGGTGGGGCAGCGGCGGTATTGCTCTTCCATCATGCATGGCGGCGGGCAGCGACGGCAGGGGCAGGAAGCCTGGGTCGGGTGCGAGCCGAGCCCCCCGCCCCTCCCGCCCTGGCAGCCCCCTTGGCAGGACTCCGAGGCATGTGGAGGCCCAGGCTGGCCGAGCCCCGGCGGGGCAGGCTGCGCCTGGGTGTTCCTGTCAGGGCTAGCTCTTCCTCGAGGGGAGCACAGGGCCTGGGGGGAGGCAGAGAGGGGCAGTTAGGCACCCAGTGGGCTGCGACCCTGCCCGAGCCCCCGGCCCCTGCCCACTCACCCGCCTTACCGGGGCTATTCGGCCACCTGCACGCCCGTGCAGTTCTCTTTGCTTTCCGAGGTGATGGCCAAGTATTCCGAGCTGGGGGGAAGG
>RJWJ010032888.1:0-18279 GCA_004363605.1 Indri indri
CCCTTACTTTTGTGGAATTGGAGACAAAATAGACATAATTTATTTCTTTTTAAATTTTTAACCTTATTCTTTAAAGCTATTTAAAGAACACATAGTTATTGCATAAACATTCATGTACATACAAGAATTTCATTAAAGAAATTTGAAATGATGGCAATTTCAAACTCTGAGTTAGAAAGGGCTTTCACTTTGGTGAAATGGAAGGCAAAAATTAAGGAAGAAGGATTGACCCTGGTGTGTGCTGATGACTTGACTCTAGTCAGGAGAGGACCAGAGACCTTTACAATATCTCACATTGGCAAATGAGTAACAGAAGTTCTACATGCATTTATTTCACTAGAACCCAATGACAGGGGTATTATAGTCCATTTCACAGATGAGAAAATTGAGGCTCATAGAAGTCAAATAACTTGCCCAAGGTCACACAGGTGATAAGTGGATGTTCTCAGATCCATACTGTCTAAGCCCTGCTATCCCCTAAGCCCAAGCCACAGTGGGAGGCTGTTTCCCCACACTATGCTGTGCTATCACTGGGGAAAAATCTCTAGAATGACTCAGCTAGGCTGTATGGTTTTGGCCCAAAACACCTACCTGTGTCAGTACCCAAAACAAACTTGAAACTTAACATTTCCGCTATGTGAAACTTCCTAGAGTTCCCCAAACCCGCCACTTTCTCCGTCCTTCTCTGACCCTGCACAGAGTGGATCCTCTGTCTAGATTGCCCTCTGCCTTGTCTGCCTGACAATGACCTACTCAGCTTTCAGAATCAATCCAAGGGCCATCTCCTTTATGAAGACATTGCAGCCTCCCACGCCCACCTTCCAACGACCTCTCTCTCCTTTGCACCTGGTGGCAGACCTTGGGTTCAAATCCCTGCTCTTCCACTAACCAGCTCTGTGACCTTGGGAAGTTACTTCTCTGTGTCTCGATTTCCTCACCTGCAAAATAGGACTAAGAAATAGTCCCTACCTCCTAAGGTTGCTGTGAATATTATAAAAGACAGAGAGAGAGACAGAGAGAGAGAGAGAGAGAGAGAGAGAGAGAGAGAGAGAGAGAGACTTCCTGCAAACCAAAACACATAGCAGCAGGGCCTGGCACATAGGAAGTGTTCCATAAAAGTCAGCTAGTGTTATGTTTATCACTGTACCTGGGACTGATTTCTCTCCTAGAGCATTTTTTTTTCTTACATCCTAATCAGTGATCTTTTGAGGGCAGAGACCTGGCACAAAGAAAGTGTCTAAGAAATGCTTGTGAAATGCACGATAAATAAATGGGCAAAGAGGATCTGGCGGGAACTGGCAGTCTCCACAGCCAGATCTCACTGACTTGGACGGCCCGACGCCTACCAGACTGCACTCTGCCTTCCATGCTCCTGGCTGTGTTCCTGCCTCACTCCCCTACTCTGGGCCTCTAGTGCCATCACCAGAATGTGCTATTTGTTGGGTGGTGTCATCACCCCATGTCATGAAACAATTGTCCTCTCCAGTAGATTGAGGACACTCAGTGAAACCCACCTCCCAGTGTCCAGGAGTGCCCAAGAGCCTCGAGGTGGTGACTTCCCCATTCTGCAGGCTCCTCTCAGCCCTGGCCTGGATAACTACTGCAGGGGACACTCAAGTCAGCAAGTCTCAGCCTCCTGGAGGTCACCAGGTCCACGTCCAGAGGAAGTGAGACCACACCACAACAGAGCGCTATCCCTGCAGGCTCAGGGACTTCCAGCTGCAGCTCTGCTGGGACCACAGAGTCAGCCATCATCGCACTTCTTAGCACAGGGCACCTCCAACCTTGTCATGCTGGGAGGCAATAGGAGGCACGGCAGGGCAGGCAATATGACAACTCAAAGCCAGTGGCAACAGCTGTTCTGTTGTCCCTTCGAAAGCATCAGGTCACCAGAGCTAGCCAGTGTCTGGGTTCAGCTCCATCATCTGTGCTCATAAGTTCCATCATCCGCATTCATAAGTTCCATCATCCACACTCATAAGCTCCATCATCCACACTCATAAGCTCCATCATCCACACTCATAAGCTCCATCATCCGTACTCGCGACTTCCACAGCCTGCCCACCACAGCGCTTCACCAGCTCCTGCCCTCGGTCAGCTCCGCGCATTCCCGACTGCAGGTCTCCGTGAGAATGATTCAGAATTTCGTGGGAATAAATGAACTTGTTTTGACAAAAATAGATGACTGTAATTACTTACTCTCTGCACTGCTTAATTTTGTTACATGTCAGACACTGCATATTGAAATTTCAATGTCTGGAGCATTTGAAATCTCTATCCCTTCTTTCCAAAGCAGGACGCATCAATTTTTAAAATTCCTCTACTGATCTAGGAGGCCTTGGATTAATATTTGCCAGCACACCTGTCTGACCTCTTTTTCTGATACTGGGAGTGGTATCGAAACTCCTTATTAACTTTATTTGAAGAATACTTCAGGTGACCTTCGGAGGCTTGAGGCAAAGGCCAGCTTCCTTGGATCCTTCATTCCGATCGTCAGGCAATTTTATAAATGAATGCATTTGGTGACTGCCCAGCTGTCTTTAAAAAATATTAGATGATAAGACTATGAGGGGAATCTTAAATCCCAGTTCTAAAATGAAGAAATAACCTTTGTCTGTCATTCTCAGTGACCACTAACCAGGCCGGGTGTCACCACGGAAGCCCAGGTGCACTGGTTTGGGTCGGTGAGCGAGTTTGAGATTCTGCTTAGCCGTGAGGCATCAGGGGCCCACAGCCACCCCTGGGATTGGTTGCTGGGAAGTGTGGCTTCTATCCTGACCCCCTTCCTGAGACTCAAGGATTATTCCCTGAGCTACCACGGGCTTCATGGGTCCCTCTACTTCAGCCCACTTCACTGAGACTGTGGCACCAGACGCTGCCCACCTGTGATTGCCACCTGAGGATAGAGGCCACATCTCCATGACAAAGCCCAAGCACCTGGAAAACTGCCAGGAATGGGGAGTGGGCCCAATAGAAGCATTCTGGACCCATCAACAGATGAATAAGTGAATGAGTGACTGAAGAAAGGAAGGCATGAAGGCAGGAAGGCAAATATCTGCTGAACCAGGATGCCCGAGTCTAGAAAGCAAAGTAGTGCGAGGGAGGCAGACGAGAGAAAGCAGAGAGCCAGCGCTGTGTTGCTCTAAGGGCTCCAACATGTCAAACGATGATGGGCATGTAGTGGGTGCTGAGTACATTATGACCATGGACACTAATGAGACACTTTCTGTCCCCAAGCCCTGTGCTAAGCCCTTTACATGGATGGTCTGACCTAGGCTTTGCACTAATCCTGCAAGGAGCTGGTATTATTTTTGGCAAAGTGAACAAAGGACCAGTGATAGATGCTGACTCCCCAGGGAAGGCAGGAAAGATATAACCCAATTCCTACCAGTGTCATCAGTCTGACACTCTCACTAGAAAGGCAGCAGAGTTTTGCAGTGAAGCACATTGGATTCTGGAGCCAGGCTGCCTGGGTTCAAGGCCCAGTCCCGCCACTTGAGTAAATCTGGGCAACTTACTTCACTTACTTAAGCTCTCTGTGCCTTGCTTTGCTATGTGGATGGTGACGGGGTTCAGAGGCTATTGTGAGACCAGTTAAGTCAGAAGATAGATGGCGTAGGACCTGACATGCAGCAAGCACTATGTTTAAGTGGCCTTGAAATGCTGCTCTCTACTGCCCACACCCATGAATGGTTTCCTTGGTGTCATTGTCAGGAGAGGGGTGATGCCCTTTTTGTCTCTTCAGAGGACTGGTCTCAGTCTTCGTGGGATGCAGGATGTGGGGACCCAGTGGCCTTGACCACAGGGTGAAAGTCAACCATTTTTGGATGACAATAAAAGCAGTGGGGAGGAGAAGGAAGGAAATTCAGTATTTATTAATCTGTGTTAAATGTATTAAAAGATGTAACTAAGAATCTGTGCATGATCTCCTCAGTGTTAGAGCAAGCCTAGGATAGACTCTGACGTCCCAGCTTCCTGTGTGGGGTCAGCTGAGGACACATAGTGTGGAGCTTCCTTACCTGCTGGAGGGAGAGCATCTTTCCTGTTTTTAATTAAAACTCTCCTGATCCTTGACAAGATGAAATGCCCAGCAGTGTGGAGCACCCTTCTGGATTCCTGTGGATAGAGCAACTCCCCAGGCCTCACTACCCACCCCACTGCACCAGCTGCCCCTCAGAGGGCCAGCTCTGAATGCAGAGCCCACAGGTTTGGGAGGACATGGCCCCGGCTACCCTGGCTGGGGCATCCACCTGTCAACCCACACTCCTGGGCAGAGACCTGTGGGCTGTTTAGTGGTTCAGGGCCACTAAAATAGCAATGGATGGGAAGTACAGCTGATTCCAGCTCTTGGCAGGTCTAGATTTGGCTCTGGGGCAACTAGGCTGTGGATAGAAAGAATCTTTTCTCTTTACCCAGAACAAGGACTCTCTCAGCCCTTTGTTTAACCCTTCCAGAGGTTCCTCATCACCAACAACTCCTCTGGCTCCACAGCCTGATCAGCCAGTTGCTCCAAGACCTGGCTCCCAACTCTCTCTTTCACCCCTTCTGGCCTCTCACTTCATGTCCCAGCATCATCCAACTATTTGCAATTCCATCCTTTCATCTAGTGGTACCCAACCTTTTTTGGCACCAGGGACTGGTTTCATGGAAGACAATTTTTCCACAGCAAAGGGGTTGGGGTGTGTGGGGTGTGTGGAGGTGGAGCTCAGGTGGTGACATGAGTAATGGGGAGCGGCTGTAAATACAGATGAAGCTTCACTTGCTTGCCCATAGCTCACCTCCTTCTGTGCACCCTCCCCCCACACCCCCCAGTTTCCTAAGTTTCTTGGAAGACAAGGGGGATGGGAGGGATGGCAGAGCTCTGCAGCCCCGGGCCCTAACAGGCTGCAGACTGGTGCCGGTCTGCAGCCCAGTGGTTGGTGACCACAGCTCTAATCCACGCTCCTTTTTTTCCCTCTGATGGAAATCTCCTTCCTGCCCCCTGCATCTGGTTTAATTTTATTCATTGTTTCACACTCAATTCTTGCATCATCTTCCCCATGAAGCTGCCTCTGACTGATTCCTCTGAGATATCTCTGTTTTGTTCTCTCATAATTCCTTCTGGAAACTTCCATTCTGGTATTTACTGCTTTGTATATTAATTTTCTCTTTATGGGTCTGCCCTTCATAGGAGTGAGTTTCTTGATGGAAGGTAGCGTGACTTTTGTCTTTGCATCTTTAGTGTCTAGCCCAGTGCCTGGCACATTATAGCGTGTGAATGACTTGGAAGAATCTGCTCAAATCATTCTTAATTCACAGAAGAGCAAGCCCCACCAAAGCATGTCAGCATTTCAACCAATGCAAAATGGTTGTACATAGAGGATTATGAATACAAAACAAAATACACAAACTTAGACTGCACTTAAGGAGAAAGAGTCAATAACATAAACTTTTTGATAGGGAAGTGACCTGCTAAACAATGAAAGAATTCAGCATCTCAGAGGCAAAGGAATGTGAAATGGGGTCACTGCCTTCTCATGGGTTCCTGAGGTGATGCTTGCTTAATGAATGAAACCATATCCTCCACCTGTAAGTCAACTACTGTAATTACATCCTAAAAACCAGTGTGATATTTATTACCTTTTAGGACAAACATGGAGGCTGTAAATGTCATGTAGGTGAATAATTTTGCCCAAAACATTTAATTTTTTAAAATGAAAACCAAATTTACATCCAAACCAGAAAAAAATGTTATATATTATGAAGAGAGTCCCTAAGAAGCCTTAGAAGTGTCTGTGCTACAGCATTGGGTTAGATTTCTGATTTCTTCAGGAGACCCTATGGGGTGGCACGCTGATTCTCCTAAGTGCAACAGCCCCCGGGTGGAGACAAAGAGGCAGTGAGCTCAACAATAGCCCGTTGGAACCTGGGACAACCAGAAGTGTTAGAGTAGGAGACTCAGAGACAGGGCTGAGACCAGTTGCAGGGGCAGCAGACTGGGTGCAGGTGATTAAACAGCCCTTAACCAAAAGGGGCTGATAACCACAGGCAAGAACCGGCTTGGACTGACTTGTCAGTTATCTCTGTCACCTTACACGATCTCTGGATAATTACAATATCATTTGCATTGTGGTTTTAAAATTTGTCCACCCTTGAAATCACCATGACAGTTCTAAGACAACCATACGAAGTAAGAAAATGGGAGGAAACCCAATTCTAGGAATTACTACCCAAATTCTTAGTGAAAGCCAACCCCTTGGCCTTGAATATCCCTTCCCTTGATTAGTAAGACTGCAATACACAAAGAGTGCAATGCGCACCGTCCGAGAGATGGACATGCTTGAAACTCAGACTTGGGGGGGAGGGGGGGTAAGGGCAACATACGTAACCTAAACATCTGTACCCCCACAATATGCTGAAATAAAAAAATTAAAAAAAAAAAACACTTTTTCTCAGTGCAGCTGCTCCCTTTCTAGCCTGCCTGCTCTCCTCCCTGAGAGTGTACTTTCACTTTTGATAAAAAAAACTGTTGCTTGCTTGGTTGATGTGGTGTGGCCTGAAATTCTATCCCAGGAGGAATACCAAGAACTTGGAAAAAACTCCACTCAGAGGCCGGTAACAGAAGGAAAAGTGGTGCCAAAGCATTTTATGAGAATGGGACATTGCTAGCCTTTGAATACTTAATTCCAAGAGTAACGCAGATGTACAGAGGAAGCTCAACAGATTCTAGGTTTGATGCTTTGTTAAACTCTGTTTTCCACTGAAAACACACACACACACATGCGCGCGCGCACACATACACACTGCTACAGAACAAACATATTGTGCTATATTACCCGAACTTCATTTTAAATCCTTGGTTCAAGATGTGTATAAACCTCTAAATTACTTTTCAAACTCACCAGGAAATGTAATCATTCTATTGGTCTTACCCTGAGGTAGTTGAGGGTGAAGTTTGTTAGCCCCATCCTGGTGATGTTTTTGGACAGCTGATCCAGGACCTGAGGATCTTGTGCCTAAACAGGAAAAAAAAAAAAATCATATATTTTATCCATACAAGATGGTCCCAAGAAAATCTTAGATGGTCCTACAGCTGCTGAAAAACTGTAATCTCAACATTGTCAATTTTTCTTGGAGGGAAGGTTGCTGGAGGTAATTTAATTCACATTTTGAAGACACTTGCATATAATGCTCAAGGATATTTTCAGATCAATTGTGCAAGACTGGGGAAAACCAAACTACCTTAAATGTGCTTTTGGTCCTTGGGAGAGACAGCATTATTTTCTCCGTGAGAGACCCAGGCCAAGAGGCACCGAGCCCTGCCAGCAGAGCTCCGGGTCCAGGGCCCTCATTAGAGAAGGCAGCACTTGTGGACTGAGGAGAGCCCTGCTTCAGGACTGGCCTTTGTTTCCTGCTGTGATAGTGGTGGTGTTTTAACAGCTTGGGGTTCAGGGCTGTATTTGAATACTTTGCCACTGCCATTATATATAAGTATGTGTGTGTGTGTGTGTGTGTGTCTGTACGTGTGTGTATTACACACACACACACACACACACACACATACGCTTATGTATATATGGAGAGAGAGAGAGAGAGAGAGAGAGAGAGAGAGAGAGAGAGAGAGAGAATTCTAATTTTCTTTCCCATTAAGGTGAACTAGAAATAGACATCCTCAACAATTTTCATCCTGCAGGACTTTAAGGGTAAGAATCACATTTTCCAAAATATCCATATTTTAAAAAGGGATGTAAAGTATCATGGGCCACTCCAAATGTTCTGTTCAGCCAGAAAATAAAAAGACAGTTCTTTCTGGGTTGATGAATCTTTTGGTGGACACTCTTTCTGCTTGCCTGTCCTTCTTTCTTAAGAAAGAAGCAATCAGTGCTAAACAGAGGAAGACATAAGTAAATATTCCTTTGTCTCCATGTCTACATTCATGAGACCATCTAGGTTACACTAATGCAAGTTTAATTTATCCTTTTCTGTACTTACTTTTTCTCATAATGATACTACAAATTGGATTTGTGTATATAAATAATAAACAAAATGTCAGAGAAAACAGAGAGTATCAGTTTCATGTCAATTTCTTGAACGAGGTTTTGTGCACATTGAGCCTGTATTTACTAAACCTCTCTCACATGCGAGGAAGAATTGTTTCTGCAGAAGTGCGTGAAGTAGTCATGGTTAAGCTCAAGGAGCGTATATGTCAATCCGAAGATCAGGATGATAATCAGTTCATGAAGGAATATTGCCACTGCTGCTGCCACCGCGAGAGCCAATCGCCAATGCCACAGAGGACCTATGATGTGGCTGCCAGGCATTGTTCTAGGTGCTTTAGAGTCACTAACTGTTAATCCTCAAGCCAATTCTCTGAGGCAAGTTTCTCACTGTTCCTATTTTATTGATGAGGCCCTGGAAGCACAGACAGGTTACATCGTTTGCCCAAGGTCACACAGGAACAAGGATACAACCCTCTGTGGTCACAGTCCAGGGCCCAGGCTCCCAACCACTGCCTTCTGCTGCCTTTTAGTCTATTTTGAGAATAATAAGAGTGGATATTCCAGACTTCTTCAAGCAGAGTGGAAAACGTGAACTAGGCTTTGATAACTAAGAAGAATGTGGAACATGGATGGTCAGAAATAAAGGAGGAGAGTGGGGTGCCACAGCAGAAAGCACAAGGTCAAAGGGAAAGGCAGAGACAGGGTTAACCAGTGGGATCAGAGGGTTGGGAACAGAGGCCTGGAATCAGACAGCTGGGAGACAGTCGGCTTATCAGCCTGGCTTAGGAGTCAGAACCAGCTGGGTCTAACTCTTGATTTTGCCACTTTGGGGCTAGAAAACATCGGGCAATTTATTGAACTTCTCTGAGCCTCAGTTTGTCTGTGACAAACACCTCTGAGTAACCGTGAAGATTAAATATCATAATGTATACAAAAAGTTTAGCTCAAGGCCTGGCATAGTAAACACTCAATAAATGATAGCTACTGTTTTTGTTTTTGTTTTTTTCTTTGATTGTTCAGAGTCTTAAAACCCCAGGCTTAAGTGTGATTTTGTTCCAAAGATTTGTCATGGAAGCTGCTGCATCACACATTACAGAGGAAAGATTTATTTAAGTTAATGCCTTTGACTCCTTTTTAAGGGATTGCACCTGACTGTAGTTCCTACTTACATTTAAAATATAGCTCTAGATTGGCATCAAATCCACCTTTGCACTTGATTGGTGCTCAATAAATTTGATGTGATTTATGGCCAAATGAAATGGAGAGAACCCCAAATACTCCACTTCAAATCCAGTACTGGGATTAGGAAGGACCAACTCCTGCTGACATGGAACTGAAGCTACAGGAGTCCCAAGTCTGATCAGATGGTTCTAATCAAAACTGGAAACTGTTTTTCTTGTTTTATTTCATTCCCCAGTTACACATAACAAGTGTGTCAGCCCAGGCAGAGCAGTACTTGATAATTACTGGATGGAATTTAAGAAAAGTACAAACTGTTTATTGAGGTAACCTCCATTTGGAGTTCAGAATAATAAAGTATCAAAAATAGCCTCACAATGTACAAAACTTGGGAGCAAAGGAGTGCGAAAAGGGCCTGTGGATTAAAATGGTTAAGAATAAAACTCAATATTTAGAATTAATTACCTAACGCATGATGATTACTGGAGTTCTTTCACAGAGAGAGGACTGGGTTTTTTCCCCTTGAGTAAAATGAAAGAGAAAAGAAAGTAAAACAGAAATTAAATTACTTACATGCATGGCTAGAATGCTTCTCGGGACTAACTCTCGGTATTGTCTAATGGTAAAGTGCCATGTTTTTATTCTCATGAGATCATCAAAGGTGAACTCCAAGATCAGTCTGCCTTCTGTACATACCTAGAAGTGACAAACAACGCACTCATTTGTTATGCACTTCGTGAAAGCCACGTTTTGTAACTCACACATCAGCTACTCAGCATGGTCTCCCCTACTGGGCGGCGCGTGCTCTTGGTAAATATGTGACACAGTTTATCTATTTATCTGTGGAATATAGGGACAAGTGTCAGCTCTAGAATCTGTAGGTTCAAAAGACTGCACAGCTGCTGACTAGCTGTGCAGTACTAGCAATTATACTAGTTACTAATGAAATGCTATAAGCCTCTGTTTCTTCATCTGTAATTATGGGGACAAAACCCATCTTACAGGGATGTTGGATCAAAAACTGGCACACAGTATGTATCCCTCCAAAATAGTAATCTCTCACTCCCTGCGTTTCCTCCACTTCCATCATTCTTCCACCACAGGAGCTTGAGTTCTTGTCCTAATCATGGTTATCCTCCTCTATGAGAAAGCAGTCAATAAAATCATGCATGCCTAAGTGTGCAATACTACAAGTTTACCCAACTAGAGAAATTCCAGAGGGCAATGCTTAACCCAAGGCAGTGGGTATTTGTTACTGACATGTGGATCATGGAGCCACGTTTAAAAAATATATTTCTTGAATCTCATCATATCAACAATGACAAATTCTGCTGGCATAAAAGGCCAGTCTTGGGGGGATGGGGCATTTTATCTTCCTAAGAAAAATATGTATTATTAATGAAATATAATAGAATTTTGGAGGCTTTCTTCCTCGATAGAGTACTCAGTGACGGGGTAGCATTTTTATCTTCTTTTGATATTCATGTCATTTTTAGCATGTAGTTACTATTTTATTTACTGTTCTTTTCACCATTAATGACTTTGAGATGAAAGAAAATGCTAGGCGATCACCAACCACTGAGCCTGTGTTAGCTATGAGACAGGAAGTAGTAGTGGCTTATGGGATGGGTTTAAATAGTGAGAACTCCTGAATCAGCCCATCTTTGTCTCAGGGAAGCAATACAACACAGGAGGTGGAGACTGTGGCTTCAGAGAGTACTGGATTTGAATCCTGACTCTACCTTTTACTCATTCTGGAACTTTCGGAAAATCAAATTCCCTCAATTCCAGTTTTCTCATCTATAAAATGGGGATCATAATATCCAATACATTAAATGAAATTATGTGTGTGGATTGCGTGGAATTGTGCCTGGTACCTAGTAGGATGACGGTAAACGATACCTTTACACATGAAGAAATGCAACCAAAGAGAACACAGAACGCCAGGCCAACGGGGGTCATGACGTGCCGTCTGGGACCTAGGGGTTCGCTAGAGGCATCTCAGGGGCTCTGCTGGGAGGAGCTGGGCCCCCATCTCAACTCTGAGATCCCCACAGATATTTTCTGGGTTTCACCAGAGCAGCTTTGATTGAATGTGTTTTAATATATTGGGTTTCTGATCAAGCTTTTTTGGAGCAAGATTTCTTAGGCTAAAAAAAACCCATAAAGCTCTGGAAACTTTAAAAAAAATACATTTAAAAATAAATAAATAAGTAAAAATTAACTGAATAGGAGATATGGGTATTTCTAAAACTATAGTCCGTGAAGATGGTGAACAGTTTATATCAACCTGTTGTGAGATATGAATAATCACTATCCTCTTCGGGAATTTGATACAAAACACCACCATTTGTTGAGTTGAAATTAGGTGCTCAGCACTGACTTAGTGCTTTCCTTGCACTCTAATTGAAGGTAATATTTTCTTTTAACAAGCCAAATACCAGTACAGGGGAATTACTAACAAGTGTTGATAGGGCATGACTCAAGAAAGATTCTCTTGATGTCTGCCATCCTTGCCTTATCAAAGGTCTCAGAAACACTGTTAGATAATTATTGATAACCTAGGTAAGGACTTCTATCTCAGATCCAATTGGCAGAATCTGTGGGTAATTCCAGGCATATGAGTGGGAACATTGCCTCAAAACTCTTTGGTTGAGTGGTCTTCAGAGCCTTGCTTCTGGTATCTTAGCCATGAGAGTTGAGTGCACTGAAATGGGAAAGACTTCAGGGTCCCCAAACCACTCCCCTAGAGCATTGTCAGTGTTGGAATTAATTTACCAAGGTTTTCAAAAGAGTTGCATGGAGATTAAACCACACAATTCCCCCTGGGGTGTTAGCATGACAGAAGCCACCAGCAGTGACAGCTTTCACAAAAGGGAGGTAGCTGTAGGAGCCATCAAGGATGAAATGTCTTGACAAAACAGAACAGATATGTGAATGCTATAGTCCTTTTTTTAAAAGGGGGGGTATTATTGGATATTTAAACAAATATTAGCTCAGTTAAATGTCAGCCTTTTTTTATTATCTAACCTATTTGTTTTGGATTTATGAACCACAAACCAAGAGCAGGTGGAGGTTCTGTTTTACTTCTCCTAGAACAGAATTTTATAATGGAAAGGCATGTGTGTAGTCCTTCTGATGGAATACTCAATTGGAGCATCTGTAAGGTCAAGTTAAATTGTGTTCTTTGTTTATGGTAACATAACAAACTAGTTGGAGACCTTTCTTGCAGTCAAACTGTCATGGGCCTACAAAATGGAAAATTGCGACAAGCATTGGGGGCCTTCTTTTTCAGTCAAAACCAAGGAATCAGCTTTATCCAGGGTATACCATGTATAAGACAGGAATCCTTAGAACTGAATCTGAGTTGACTGTATTAGGTGTTTTCTTTAAAGAAAAATAAATGACTCTCTTGAATGAAAGGACAGTGGAGAATTCTGGTCACTGATGATCTTCCCCAAGTAATTACATCCACAGCTTCATCCCAGGCCTTAGGCAGACCCTACACTCCTGCTCCCATCGTGGAAGTTAAAGGAAACTGAAGGCTTTGTGATTTGTTTTATATGCAACAATCAGCAAATGGAATAGAGGCGCATATGAAAAAAATATATATATTTCTTTCTTGGAAATGGTAAAAAATGGGAATAGCCTATAAAGGGGAATTAATGTCTTCTCTCTTCAGAAAAATTCTGTGCATTCCTCTTAATCAATACAATTAATGTAGCTTTTTATCTAAAGTCGGCCTTTTTTTTTAAAGCTGCCTTTCACTTGGAATCCAAAATCAAAAGGGTCCCCAATTAAGAAAACATTTTCTGTTGTGCTGAATTCATGTTACCGTACTGTGAGCTCTGACATTTTGTTTCTGTGGTAACCAAAATCAGCTGATTAGTTGGCATGGCAACAGAAAAGATGTAATCCCAGCAGACACACTCTAATCAATGCCCCCAGCACAGATGGTCTCCGGAGGATCAACAAGAAAGAGGCTGGCAGGCATTCAGCCGATCACGTGCTAGCTTGAGACTAGGCCAGGAACAAGAGAACTAAAAATGAACATTTCTCAAACTAACTGGTAGCTTTTTAACCCTTTTCTTTCTCTGACTAATTGTAAAGCAATATTGACCATGTAAGTAGCTGTGTAATACAATGATTCTCATATACCTTTTATGAAATAGAGTGTGCTTTTTAGGTGGGAATGTTTAATTTTCTTAGTGTTTATGCTTGGAATAGCAGGCATGGAATGGTGCTTTTGGATTAACAGTTGTGTAAAGCTCATTGTATTTTACTTAGAGATACTTCTTATGTAAATGCATGCATATATAACTGAGAGCAATCTGATCATTGATGTTATAATTTGGTCAGTGTCAGGAGAAGAGTTGAAATTCTGAAGCATAATGTGGTATACAGGCTAAGGTAAAAATGATGAGTTTTCTTATAGGAAAACTGGTTGGTGCACTTCCATGGTACTTTTTCTACAGTAGTAAATAATTTCATAATAAATAATTGAGAACAGAGAAAATATAAACCTATGTTTATGGAGGTGATAAGGGTATCCGGTAATGGCTGTGAGCATTGTTCCAGTTTGTAAAACCTAAAAATAAGCCCAAGAATGTACCCCAGAGAGTGCTCCTCTCAGCATCTGCCAGTGTTCCCGTCTTCAAATACTAATATAAGTTGGGGGTCTTTGATTCTGAAAACCTTGACACATGCTCTTCTGATTACTAAGCCTTGTATTCTACTTGATTCAAAAACTGAAAACACAAAAGAAAGGCTTATATTGTGTGTCTTAAAATTCTAATTGTAATTACATATTTATCCATAATCTATAGTGTTCCTGGTATCAGCAAATTGCAAAATGCTCACTATACTCCTGGGGTCTATTTAATATTTCAGTTGATTAGGTCTGCGGCTGATTTTGGATTCACCAGTTGACCAAATTTTCATAAAAGTAACTCAGAATCACTGGGTCAAATGCTATTTGGGGAATGAGAGTTTATTGAAAGTCTAAATTAGAACAATGTAATACTGCCTACGCATAATATGCTAAGTAATGCCATGTACTAATAGCAGGTCCCCCTTTAAAAATAAGCATTGGCTTCCAAACACTGTATCTTTGTGACGCTGAAAGGGCATTAGCCCACTGTTTTATAGTAAGTGGTCATAGTATTTTATTACATGAAGATGAGTTATTTTTAATTAATATAAGAACAAAAGAAAAATTGGAAATACTCTTTCGGTAGTATAACAATCACCAAAGATTTTTAAAAAAAAAGAAAGAAAGAAAAATGAATCCTTTCAAATTTCCTAAAAATAAATGTACATAATTAGCATCTGGACTAAGTCCACATAACTAAGCTCCATTTCCCAGAAAGTGATATTTTCCATCACAGTATGGAAATCTTCTTTCCAGGAGTTGGCAAATATACTGCCATGGAGTAGAATAAGATAAGTGGTCTAAGTAACTGATGCTTGGGCCAAAGGAGCTGTGTTCAGGAGAATGCTCAGGTCTTCTGGTGACTGCCCTGGGTGCCTGAACAAACCACTCAACCATCTGAGAAGGGAGCATTCCAGGATAGGAAAGAAAGCGACACAAGAAAACCTTAGTTTCTCGATTTGAATGAAAATAGCACTTAGCAATTCATCGGAAGAATGGGATTCTTTTTGATCTAAAACAAGTCCTGAATGTCCAGTACTAAACTTTCAGAGCAACTATGTTCATTTATGAGAAAGAAAGAAATTGAGTGCATGTATAAAAGGGTTACTACAAAATGCATTTTTATTTTCAATGGTTACAGGATTTGGAAGTAGCTCTTTAATTATGGTAAAGCTCTTTATTTAATTACCATGGATTTTTTTTTTTCCTTAAAGCATAAGGAGCTGGTATGTTTTTCTTGAATTACCTAAAAGTAACATTAAGCCTAAAGAAAAAAAAAAAAAAAGCAATAATGAAGCAGCAGAGAATGGCTTTCCCTGAAGTACTCAGATTTTGTAATACTAGCAATGAATGGCTTGTGTATCTCTCTGATCTACAACATTATGTAAATGTTCTGCATCTCCAGAGTGAAGAGACCTGGGCAGATTAAGCCATCATTCAGGTGATCATTCCTTCCCATATAGCAAGTCTCTTGCCAGTAGAGACTTCTACATTCTGTGTGAGGCTTCTTTGTTTCCGAATAACAACTTTCCTCTCTGCCCAACGTCAAAACAGGAAGAAAGAGAAAAACCCTATCCTTTGTCCCACATTTAAAATGTCCACTGACAAAATAAAGATATCACAAAATCAATGGCATTTGATGATTTGCTTTTGCATTTTATAACCATTTCCTTTGCATTTGGTTTTATATACCAGCATGGGTGCTGGAAAGATGAAACTGTAGCCAGATCAATCAATAAATAAGAAACATTTTATTCTTTTTTTCTTGCAGCAAAACTGAGTAACAAACATATCTTCAGCTTTCTAAATTGGGCTTTTGCAATTAACCCTGATAATTCAATTTCTCTTAACTGTAAAGGGAGGATTGTCATCTGTGTTTTGAATTTAAAGAGATAGCTGCTATCATTAATATCGCAAATTATTTTCACATAAAATGCAATGAACTAGCATTTGTTAAAATAAAGTTCAGTTTGCCAGATTCTATGACTAAATATTAATATTTGTCCTTACTAATTTTTTCACCTGCCAGAAGACATAAAGGGACCATCAGTAGTGTTCCAGAAAGGTCTTGGCGAGAGGGAATATGGCATATGTGAATTTTCGGTGTATAACAAGGATCAGTTGGTTAAATGTATAGAAGGGGAGATTGAATCTCTGTCTCTTCTATTTTTTATTTCATAGCCTTCATAGGACCTTAAACACTGCCTCAAACGTTGTGGTATCTGACCCTGACACCTGTCTATCCCTCCATTTTTCTCATTCAGTCTTTTACAACCCATTTATGGCTCAACCATGCTCCCTTGCCGAGTTACTCGTTTGATGCACCGAACAATCATACAACTTCTTAGAATTTGGGAAAACAAACTTTACATTCTTAATTCCCTAATTTCATTGATATTTTTATGTTCTTCTCTTCCTTATAGATTACGGCTGGATTGTGATTGGTGATTTTTCTCTTTATTTGTTCAAATTTTAATTTAGCTCTAAAAACTTTTTTAGTAATGAAGCACAAATACAGTACTGACCACACAACAATAGGCAAATGTTCTTTCAGCTGTAGGAGACGTTTTGTCTAAAAACAAAAATTCCAATCTAACAGCTAAAACTTAAAAGGCAGCAGAATCTCCCTGCCCCTTACTTTTGAGGTTCTCTCATTTTTGATTTCCATGTGCTCAGAATCACACACACACACATCTTAGAACAGTGTTTACCCAAAGCATCGTGACATGTCACAAACAGAAAAGAATTTCTCATGGCGTGAAAAGTGTCTGAGAGATGAGCAATCAATCAGCTCAAAGTTCCAGAAGAAAACAGCAATTATTATCCTTTAATTCACTGCGAGTAGGAAAAGGCAGGCGTGTGGCCAAACTGTCCTGTACCTTGGTGAACATGGGCTTCCCGTGCTGAGTGACCATCGTGCACTGGTCGCAGTCCACTGTGATGGATGAGTTGTGGTACGACTCTTTCGAGTGTTTGAGAATGTAATACAGGTCGGTCACCCCGCCTTCAAACACAGTGCTAAAGTAACGGGGGATGAGAGTCCTGCCAATAGCTGGGAGAGAAACGCAGAGAAACAAACAATTAGCAAAAGTATTCGACTGGCCCGACATACCCCACCCCGTGGCCAAACCTCCTGCAACTGTACACAGCTCATACAAGAAACCACATCAGGAGGGAAATTTCTTTGTATAAACAGTCATGACCCTTCTGGGTTGCAGTTAATAAAATATAATCCCCAACTATTCAGGAAAAATGTGTACGGTCATCTCTTCAGATTTTGTGTCTGCTGAAAGTCAATAAAAGAGTTAGTACTTTAAAAATAATGGGGGAAAATGTATTAACTACTTTCGACCTTGTACATACTTTCCAAGTGAACACGTTTTCAAAAAATAAGACAGCTCCAACCTACTCGGGCTTTTCAATGTATTGTTTACAGTCCAGTTACCCAATCATGTTTTAGTTTATTAATAGTAGTAATCATATAAATTTTAATAACATGAAGCTTTGTGAAGTATTTTGGCATTCTCTCATTAATCTCTCATTAATCTCATTCTCATGATCTTCAGAACAACCTAAGGAGAGAACAGGACCAAGACTCAAAAAGGTTATCATGAGAAAAAAAGTTTATTATGAATGTTTCAAAGTCATATGACTTGTAAGTAGATATTTGGGGTCTCTAACTCCGTATCTGCAAACACCAAAACACCTGCTTTTTACAACACTGTGTCTCAAACTGCTTTAAAGAATGGAAATCTTTAAAAAGTAATCCACATCTCCATACACAAAGAGATCCATAACCATGTAAATGCTGATTATTCTATCTGCTTTTGGAGCTGTGTAAGATATCTCTCTAGAATAAGAGGCCCATTTTAAGAGAACTTTATACCTTTCACTTGGTCTAAATTGGTCTCTTTCATTCCAAGTGTTTGGGCCTGCCCCATTTTAGTTTCAGCGACTGCATAAGTAGCTGGGCCTTTCTGATATACGACCCCTAAAAACCTACATAACAAGCCCTTTTTTCAGTAGTGATTTGAAATCCTCTTAGACTGGAAATCCCAACTCATAATATCAGGAATTTTGCCTATATGCAGGTTTTAAGGCAAAGTTCTAAAGCACTCTCAAGCAACCCAGGTTTTTAATAAATCTCTTACATTCTCTATATAATACCCTTTGAAAGACAAAAATAATATTTAAGGTAAATAAACTACCAAAGAGAGCTTTGGCTAGGAAAGATCACCCAATTGTCACTTGAATGTTTTAAAATATTTAATTTCATTTTAAAAGAATCAGTGTTAATCCATTTTGTATGGATCTATATTGCTTTTGTACATGGACTTGTAAAAACTATTAATATAAAGAGAATACTCTGCCAAACTGTTTTTTAAAGTGATTTTAATGAACCCCATATGGATGAGTAGTCTCTAAATAATTTATAGAGTTGTTATTGCTTCATATTTGCCACAGGTAAAA
>RJWJ010032889.1:0-18242 GCA_004363605.1 Indri indri
GGTATCTGATTTTCAAAAGTTCCAAGGTACTTCTGAAAGACCCTACTAGTTAAGAACCACTAAACAAAAGTTCGTGCCAAAAAAGAAGAAGAAAAAAACAAGACTCAGAGACTAATAAAGGCCCAACTATAATCAAGCTTTTATAAATCATTCCTAAACATAGTCTACTTTTCATATCTTCACAGTCTCCACTTGGGAACATCTTCATCTGCAAAATCCTTTAGAAAACGGAACCAGTTTCACACAAAGGAAAATATTTCCATAACTATCCACCTCTTCCTTATTTAAGAATGAACATAGAAATCTCCCCGAATTTCCCCTTCCTTGCCTCAATAAAGGACAGTGCAGCTAGACAGCAAGCAAAAAACAACAACCAACCAACTAACCACATGGGCAATACTTACAACAAAACTAGGTGTCGAGTACCCTTATGAACCTCAAAATAAAAGTGAGTAGAGACAAACCACTAACACCACCTGCAAGTTCTGCACGGCATCAGCACCTGCAAAAAAAGAGGTAAAGGGAAGCAGCAGGGCATGACCAAACAGAAGAGCCCCCCGTGTAGGGTTCTGAACAGTAACACCGCCCTCCCCGCCAAAAGATATGTCAACCTGGAAACTGTGAATGTGACCTTATTTGGGAAAAGGGTCTTTGTAGATATAATTAAGGGTCTTGAGACGGGATCATCCTGGATTATCTAGATGGGCCCTGAATCCAATGGCACATGACCTTCTGAAAGGCAGAGGGAGACTGGGCACCCAGTGGGGAAGGCCGTGTGAAGACAGAGGCAGACCGGAGTCATGTTGCCACAAAATGGATACACAGCCGTTCCCCACTGTCTATGGGGGATTGGTTCCAAGACCTCCCAAAAATACCAAAATCTGAGGGTGCTCAAGTCCCTGAGATCAAGTGGAGTAATATTTGCACGTGACCTACGCGCATCTTCCCGTGTACTTTAAATCATCTCTCTATTGTATTATAATAGTTAACACGACGTAAATACTATGTAGACAGTTATGTTGTATTGTGTGGGGAATAATGACAAGAATAAAAAGTCTGAACATGTTCAATATAGATGCAATTTTTTTCCAAATATTTTCAATCCATGGTTGGTTGAATCCACAATGTGGAACCCCACGGATATAGAGGGCCAACGATACATACAACCTATGAACAGAGAGGGGTGTCTATTAAATGAAGGGTGTTATTAAATGAAAAAAAAAAAAGTAAACTGAAAAACAATTTCCTAAATGCAATATAATAAAGATCTGATTGAAACTGGGTGCCCAGAGCATTCCCTTCCCCTTACCATCCACTAGCATATAATGTGTTTCCAGAAGCCCAGAGGAGAAAGTAGGCCTCACTGATCAGGCTTACACAAATTCATTTAAATATAGAATCTGTATTTATTAGGAAAATACTAGGTAGTTAGAATGTTTAAATACCATGAGGTTAAAAAAAAAAAAAAAATAGTGCCTATTAATCCCCAAGATCATCCCAGCTAAGCCAGCAATCCCCAACCCTTTGGCACCAGGAATCGGTTTCATGGAAGACAATTTTTCCACAGGCCTGAGGAGGAGGGGATAGTTTCAGGATGATTCAAGTGAAGCGCATTACATTTATTGTGCACTTTATTTCTATTATCATTACATTGTCACTTGCAGTCACTGATAGGGTTTGGATATGAGTCTGTAAGCAACTGACTTATTATGGTCTCTGTGCAGTCAAAGCTCTCTGCTAATGATAATCTGTATTTGCAGCCGCTCCCCAGCACTAGCATCACCGCCTCAGCTCCATCTCAGATCATCAGGCATTAGAGCCTCATAAGGAGTGGGCAATCCAGATCCCTCACGAGCACATTTTACAGTAGAGCCCATGCTCCTGTGAGAATCTAATGCCACTGCTGATCTGACAGGAGGCGGAGCTCAGGCAATGATGCGAGCGATGGGAAGCTGGGCTGTAAATACAGATGAAGCTTCCACTGGCTCACCCACTGCTCACCTCCTGCTGTGAGGCCCAGCTCCTAACAGCCCACAGAAGAGTACTGGTCCGCAGCCCAGGGGTTGGGGCCTGCAGAGCTAAGCCATATCCAAAGGAAACATCTAAATGTAATCATAAACCTAGCTTTGTATCTACTGATACTTAAGGATATTCTCTACACTGTAAGTAAGGAGGAAATCAGGGCTTATATTAATAAGAACATAAGTCTTCTCAATATATTAAAGATTAGCACAGTGAACAAAAAAACAGAAGTCCAGAGAATATGTCTTCATTAGGTTATAAGAAGGACAAAGAAGCGTGGGATTGTAAACGGCACTGCATATATATAGCACTACTCCGAACTATGCCAGATGTCTGTCCAGAACAGAGATAAGCAACAAGGAGAAAAGGCAGTAAGTAACCACTACTGAATCCAAACACACCCAGTATCAAACAGAAGACTCAACAGCAGCTAGTCACCAGGGAAAAGTAAATACAGTCTTTAACTTGACATTTTTCTGATAATAATAAGCAGTTTGTCCTGGTCTAAATACTTTCCCTCAAACAGATGAATATTCACAAATATCAAATTTGGGTTCCAAATCTATTCTTTTATTCATAAATCTACACGGTGGAATTTCTTGCATATTAATAGCTAGAAGGGAAAGGATTTATAAACAAATTTCCATTACATCGAGTTTCTTAAACCTGTGATACAATTGTTATCCGTATCTGTCTTTCAGATTATTTTGGGAACACAAAACGCCATCTTCCAAATTTTATTGTGATATAAACTACTTGCACAATACTCAATTTTGTGAGAATAAGGCAACTTAAACTACAAAACTATTTTGGTGAAAGCAACCTAAAATTGAGTTTTTGCATGAAGTTGTCTTTCTACTTCAAACCAGAGAATATATAGACGGCTTGTAATATTTTAATGCATTTAATTCTATATGGTCAATTAAAATTAGATAAATACTAGGGCAATCTTTAAGCCTAATAACCTTTTATTTTAGTAATCTAATCACATCAACCAGAAAGAAAAACAAGTGCCTACCATATGGTCTTTCTGTAACAGAAAATAGCTGCATTCAATAACAGCATCTGTGCATCTTATCAACACTAGCATTGCCCACACTTAATCAGCATATTGTTAAATATAATAAGATGACAGGAGCCTTCACAAAGCAAAGAACAAAAGAAGCTGAATATTACTTTTGTACTAGAGATTACTTGACCTAGTAGTAACTAAAGAAATGAAGAATATCAAGGCACAGCGGACTTCGCAAAATGTTTAACTTGGAAGAAACGAATGCTGAGGAACACTAACAATTTACAGAGATCGTTAATCATCATTTTGTTGATGGCTCTTATGCAGTGATAGGTTCCACTGAACACACTCAAATCCAGACTTCTGCTGAAATGCCACTTAATGATACCTGCTGCTGCTACTGCCACTATTCTCAGTTCCAACAGGCTTTACCTTTAACCCTAACTTGCAGCATAAAGTTTTTGACAGACCATGGTATTCTGGAACATGAAGGAACACACGTTTAAAATTAAATAATAGTGTTATATGATACAAGATATAACTAGCCTGGAATGAATCCTAGGCCTCCAACGAAGAAAACATACACTTTTAAAAAAAGTGTTTAAGTATTATTTTAGGCAGTGTAGGTTTGCTAGGAACCAGATTTTCACAAGACCAGTAACATACTACCCATTTTTTAAATCTGTAGTGTCTTTTTATTATCATTTTGGAAATAAAAGAGAAAATACAAAAATAACGCAATCCACAATTAACATTTTGTCACAGTCAATGTTGTGATGTTTAACTGGTTATGACATGAAAAAATAAAAATAAGGAACATTCATATACTAGCCATTGATTCTAAGAAATAAAACATTGTCAATACAGACATATTACCTTTTTGTACTTCTCCTATCAACCAGTCTGATTACCCTTTCATTAGTCTGTTAATTATCATCTCAACTCTTAGTGCAAATTATTTCATACATTTGTACTACACATTGTCTTGGTTACCGTTACTTGGTTACCAGCTCCCCAAAGGTAAGAAAGATACAAAGAAAAAAAGGCACTAAAAGTTTTAACAGCAGTCCTAATGGAAATGGATGAGGAAGAACATACACTTCATACTCCACATATTTTGTATAACTTAAAAGAAGTATTCACATATGACATGCCTGCATGCAAACTGAGTAACATCTTGGAATTTTTCTAAGTCTTCATTCATTCATTCATTCATTCAAAACAATATTTATTGGGGGGCCTATCATGCGCTAGGCACTCTTCTAGGCACAAGAAATACAATGGGAACAAAACAAACTCTGCACACCTATCCCTTACATTCTAGATACATTCATTACCTGTCTCAAATAAACTGGCAAAACCAAATGCTGAGCATGTGAGGTGGAGATTAAGTGACAGGGAGATAAAGTGGGGAAGGAGGAGGGCAGGGCATGGCACAGGAAGCAGGGAGTGGTTGGCAGAGCTTCCCTCAGAAGGTCACCTATAAGCAAAGGCCCGAAGGAGACCAGGAAGTGAGCCTGGCAGAGACCTGGGGAAGAGGGTTCCCTCGGGGCACTGCCATGCTTGGCGTGTACACAAAAGAGCAAGAGTCCAGAGTGGCGAGTGCAGAGGGAGTAGGGGGACGGTAACAGCAGCTGAGACCAGGGAGGTGGGAGGGTAAATTGCACAAGGCTTTGCAGGTGGGCGGAAGAACTCTCCCTTTAATCTTCAGGGAAATAAGAAGCCATTAGAGGAATCTGAGCCAAGGAGTGACGTGATCCGATTGATTATCAACAGGCTGCCCTGATTACCACGTGGAGAACAAACTTGAGGCTGGCAAGGACTGAAGCTGAGGAACCAGTCAACCAGATCTGCGTGTCACTATGGGAGAAAGGGAGACATCAAAGACGCCTGACCTGGAAGGGTGGGATTGGTATTGCTTCTGATGAGGAAGACTGGAAGGTGTGAACTTGGGAAGGAGGGCTGGGGAATGGATGTAGAAAATTAGGAATTTGGTCTTGATATGCCTATCTAATGTCCAAGCAGAAAGTCTGAGGAGTCAGGTCAGTTGAATGCAGGAATCTGAATTCAAGAGACAGAGGGATAGGTCAGAGGTAGAGATACACATATATACACAAATAAAGAATTATACATCCTTATGTGTTATGTATATACATAAATTATCTGTACATACTTGATATGTAAAACCATGAAACTGAGCATTGAGAGAAGAAAAGAAACTCAAACTGAGCCATGAGAACTCAACTCAGCAAGAAGAAAACAACTCCCTTAAAAAAGTGGGCAAATGACATGAACAGGCATTTTTCAAAAGAAGGTAGACAAACGGCCGAGAAACATGAAAAATGCTCAACATCACTAATCATCATGGAAATGCAAATTAAAACCACAGTGAGATACCATCTTATTCCACTTAGAATGGCCATTATTAAAACGTCAAAAACAACAGATTTTGGCACAGATACGGTGAAAAGGGAACGCTTATACGCTGTTGGTGGGAATGTAAATTAGCACAACCTCTATGGAGATCAGTATGGAGATTTCTCAAAGAACTATAAGTAGATCTGCTGTTCGATCCTGCAATCCCACTATGGTTATCTACACTGAGGAAAAGAAGTCATTACATCAAAAAGATACCTGTACTTGTATGTTTATCACAGCACAATTCACAACTGCAAAGATATGGAATCAACCTAAGTGCCCATCACTTTATGAGTAGATTAACAAAAAGTAGCATATGTATACCATGGAGTACTACTCAGCCATGAAAAGAATAATGTCTTTTGCAGCAACTTGGATGGAACTAGAGGCCATTATCCTAAGTCACGTAACCCAGGAACAGAAAAATAAATGCCACATGTTCTCAAGTGCAAGTGGGAGCTAAACTGTGGCTACACAACGGCACACACAGTGGTATAATGGACACTGGGGACTCACAAGGGGAAGGGTCGGGGGAGGGGGTGACGGATGAAAATTTACAGGGTACGATGCACACTACTAGGGTGATAGGTGCACCGAAAGCCCAGACTCCACCACCATACAATATATACATGCAATGGAATTCAACTGTACCCCTAAATTTATTAAAATAAAAAATAAAAAAATTAAGCCTTGAGGTACGTGAAGGTTTAGCAGATAAGGAAACTGAGGAAACTTCAAAGAGACAGAGAAGGTGGGACAATGAGGTAGGACAATAATCAAGAGAGTACGGTACACTGAAATCTAAGTAAACACTGAATAACATTTAAAGCCTTTCCTGCTATTCATTTATTCATTAAATCAATATTTACTGACCACTTACTATGTGTCTGACATGGTCCCTGCTCTTACAGGGATTGCAATTCAAGGGGGATATAGATAAATAAATGTGTAAGTGCTATTCCCAACAAAGTACAGGGTGTTTTGAGTTGCTGGGGGCAACTACCAGAGTCTTGGAGGATCAGGGAAGGTGTTCCTGAGGAAGTGATGGTGAAGAAAAGACCAGAATGATGAGTAAAAATCAGCCATGGAGGGAAGGTAGGAAGGGGAGGGGGGAGGGGAAGAAAGGGTGGGAGAAAACGGCATTTACAAGGACCTGAAGACAAGAGATGTTGGTTGTCCCAGCAGACCTGAAGGGAGTTCAGTATAGAAGTACAGAAAGAATTCACAGATGAGACAGGAGAAGGGTGGGCCGGATTATCAAAGTCCTTTAAGACTTCTAAGGAGTTTGGACTTTATTTTAAAGGCAACTGAGAAGCCAGAAAATTGTTTCGCATGGAGGAATGTAATGATCAGCTTCCTCTGGTCAAAAGGATCGCTCTGATGACAGTAGGGGCAGAGCTCTGGAAGGGGACAAGGCTGGGTCATGGGGACGCTCCTCGGGAAGCCTATTTCTGTGGCTCATTAGCGAGACACGGCTGACCTGAACTCAGGTGGTGGCAGTGGGAACTCAGAATGGAGATTCCAGAGGACTTTCGATATGAGAGATGGGGAGAGAGAAGTCAAGGATGCTGACCTAGTGTTTGACTCGGACAAATAAATGGCAGCGTTACTCACCCAAAGAAGGAGCACGGGGAGAGGGAAGGCTGGTAGCAGAGGAGAAGTTTATTGAGTTTGCAAAGCCTGTTGGGCTGTCCCCAAAACTGTTCAGCAAGTGGGCAATGGGCTACCACAGGCCAGGAGCTAAACCACCAAACCTGAGATAGAGAGTAGATTTGGAGTTACCTGCACGCACAGGAGAGTGCAAAATAAAACCCAGCAAGGGAGAGAACAGAAGAGTAGAGGGATGGAAAGGATTTGGCTCTGGGTAAAAACGACATGAAAGTGGCAAGCAGAGGAAGAAGAACCTTATAAAAGAGAGAAAGAGAGAGGGCCTGAGAAGGAACAAGGGAGGCTGGGATAAAAGCAAAGCGTATAGTATTCCAGAAAGAAGAGCCAAAGCATGGATCCACATAAATTCACACACAGAAAAAAGTCTTATCTTATTGTTTACACTCTTCCAAAATCAACGGACAAATATATTTCAGCAGACATAATACATTTCAGTCTAGAATAATTTAGCCTAGGTGAAGAAGCAAAATATAAAAATGAAATAAGTTAATTGCAAGAGAGTTTGTTTTAGTAACACTTGAAGTGCTAAAAAGACTATTGCTGGATAATACTATGGACTACAGATAGAAAGTGAAATCCATGTTAGAAATGGAAAAAATCATGTGGTTTAGACGGCTCAGGGAAAGCTTTCACTTCCTTGGTTAAAAAAAAAAAACAGCAAATTAATCTTTGAAGGATGTAACTATACGGATGATATCAAAGGGGGTGATAATATCACAGAGGATGCAAAGGAAGAGTCCGCAGAAAGTGATTTTGGGAGCAAAGTTACTCAGGGATTGGTGTCAGAATACTCACAGACCAGACTATACACACACAGGCACACACACTCCAAAAAACACATATGTGGTTCAGAGTGAGTAAAACCAATTCTGAGAAATACATCTTTAGATGCATAATGTATATAAATTTGTGAATACAATCTGGGCCATCCTTACTGCATAAAGCCAAGACATATTCTACTAATTGTCGCAATTCTTTATCTGAAGAGGGCTGGCTGTTTGCTATTTGTTTTGAGTCTCCCAATATATTCTTGGGGGTTGGGGGTGAGTGCCTAAATGTATTCATATATCAACACAATTAGATTGTAATAGTTAAGATGAATCCAATCTCTGATTGGTTTTCAACAAAGCAACAGACCTTATTCATGGCAGGTGCAGTTAGCTAATTAGGTAAGACATGAAACAGAGATTCCTATTAATTTACTACATTGATTTCTTCTGTCCTACAAAGTTACGTTTTTTTGGCTGATTTAAGATACACATGCTCATCCCTTGGTTAAAAACACAAATTTATTACTGAAACACATTTAGGAACACATTGATTTTTTAAAAATTTTTAAAGAATGACAGTACTACTCTAAAATCACATCTAATAAAATTGAGAACAAAAATTAAGTGCAGTGTTCAAAGACCTAAATATCTACCAACCCAAAGTATTCCTACGGCAACTTCCTTTCTATTACTAAAAAATATTCACAAGATTTAATGTGCATCAGAAGCATCAGATAAAAACACATCACAACTAAACAGAGGCAATAATTACACAAGATCTCCCCACCCTGAGGTTTTAAGATGTTTTCTGGCAACACAAAACCCCTTTATTTCCACTTCCACATAAAATCTAAGCAAAATATCTCCCTATTCTTTAAATAGCCAAACAATATTGTAATTTAATCCCAAATTCAAGTACTGTATATACATTTTAAATGAGAAAAATACAGACGACATTGTGTTTCCTTCATTCCCAAACTAGAAACAATATAGCCATGCCAGCAGTAAGGTCCAAATGAAAGGAAATTTCACAGCCGTTAAAAAATACATAACTGTCATTGCTAATAAAAACCAAGTGTGCAACTAACTGGAAGCACTGCTTTCTAACCAAGGACAAGATGTGTCTAAATTCTTGGTTTCAGGGCATCCCTTAAATGACTGAGGTAAAAAAATCAAACAACATTAGTTCTTGCAAATATAATGCAAATAGCATGCTAATTAAAGTATCCACGAAACACTGACAAATAAGGCTTTAGGGCCACAGTACATATTATTATGTAACTACAATACACATTAAGCAACCACCAGGTTGTAGGTAGGCCTTCCAAAAGGAGTTATTATGGTTTACCATGATCAGAGGATTGTGGTGTTATACTTAATCATGCTTTTACCTGCAAGCAGGTGTTTTCAGATGTCAAGAAGTAAAATGTTGATGCTAAATGTAAACCTACAGTTCTGCCTAATAAATCATACACCAATGGCATACTGTACCTCACAGCGTTTTCTGCATAAACTTTCTAATCCAACATGAAGTAAACAGCATGAAGCAAGTCTCTCTGCATGTTTTATGAACCAAAATTAAATTTGATTCATTTTCATTAAAATGCCAAAACTCACACACTTGGAACTCGGCACTGTTTCAAGGACTATGACTTATGAAGTGCAGAAGAAATAGTCAAACAGTGAAGGCTTATTTGGGTATGTTAGCTTTGTCTAAAACAATCCTCAACCTTTCAATAAAAAACAGGTATCTCAAAAGTAAAGTTTAAAGGATAACAATATTCAGTCTATTTAACAAGCAAATTACAGAAACCATCAATAGTAAACACAGTATGTTCATTATGGAAGTAAACTCCAAATACTCCAATCTCCAAACAAAAACAGGAAAAAAAAAAAAAAGACATGAGAGGCAACAGGGTATATAAGTGTCATAAGTCAATAGATTTTCCTATTATTTCTGTCCTGCCTGCTCAAAAAATCTCAGGAAGCCTGGAGTAAAATCATTTGGGTCCTTGGAAAGATGCTAGTCTGATCAGCAATGCAAGCCACCTGACACCCAAGAGCGCTCGCAGAACTCCTGAGCAAATAAAGAAAGGCATAAATAGAAGAACAGTAAAAGCAGGAGATTTTTCAGGGAGTTGGAATTACACCACTGTGATTTTCGTTTTCCAAGGCTCTGCCTTAACTGTTCTTTTTCTACCCAAGGCAGAGATCTGTAGCAACAGCAGCCAGAGCCTCCGTCAGTGTCAAAGAGAGACTTAGTTCTAGGTGCACCAATTGCCTCTCTCCATCCACCCCGGAGAGCAAACCCTGGAGACACACACACACAACGTAGAAAATGCAAAAAGCCACCTCCAATCAGCTCAACTCGAAAAATACTGAAGGAAAACGGGTACTGAGGTGCCCTATTCTCAGGCTTGCGGTATTCAGAGCCACCAGAGATGGGAGAATTCCGCACTCTGAGAAGGGGTGACCAAAATGGGGACATTCCTAAGTGAGGGATTCTTGCAAAAGAATCACTGGACTCCCTGGAAACAAAAGTGGGCAAGGCTTCACCTCGCTACTGGTGAAGCTGGGGCGCTCCCACCAACCAGCTCGAAGCCCCCGGAAGCCCCCGGTGAGGCCGGGTGGCAGCTGTCCCCCCACTCGCAGGACACTCCATCTCAGGCCACCGCCCGACCGACCGGGGGATGCCGCCCAGCGCTTACCTCGCAGGCCTTGATCTTGTCACCATCTCCCTCAGGCAGACCAGTCCGACGCGCGGCCATCATTTCATTTCAAATTACAAAGAGGGGACAAATCCTGTGGAGTCCACATTGGGGGAAAAATGCCACCACACACCAAAAAGGGAAGAATTCCGCACCAGGCTCCGAGGAGGGGCAGGGCTGGGAAAACACACGAAGTGCCAGGAAATGAGGGTTTTCAGGAAGCCCCTTCAAATGCCGTGAGTTTTTCGGACTTCAACGGACTTCGCCGTCTTCTTCCATTTCTGGAGACTCAAAAAACAAAGGCGACAGACAGGTCGTCTTGGCAGCTGGTGTCCGGGCCAACTGCAGAAAGCGGTCCCCTTCCTCCCAGTGCCACTCCCGAGTCCAGGAGGAATCCGAGCGGGTCGTAGAGGCTCGAGCGTGGCTTCCAGAGAGATCCTTCCTAGAAGGAGAAGTTAAAGGACGTGAACTTTCTCCGGGCGCCCATCACAGCCTTGCCCACATGCCTACGCCAAGTTCGCGTTTCCAACACTGAGGAGGATTATTCGGTCCGTGCCGATGAAACACACAAATGAAAGATGGAATAATCCTCCCGTACAAAAAATAATAATAAAATAAATAAAACAAGGAAAAGCATATAAATCCCAGAAAGAAAAAGAATGAGAGACCTCAACACTCCCCGGTGTTTGCGTCAAACACGCCTGACTGTTGTGCAGCCTGCAAGAAAAAACATTCCCGGTTCAAGTGCATTTCGGTGCCTGGATTTCCCAGGAAGAGCAGAGAGTGTGTGAACGCTCCTCTGCATCCCCAGACACGTCCACTGAGGGGAAATGTCCTCCCCCACGGGGCTAAAATGGGATCATACTTTTCCAAACCTCCTCCTAGCTCCCCTCCAACCCCCAAAAAAGCAAACACAAAGCCAGCCTCAGCTGGGGCCGGGGTGGGCTCCGCGGCGTCTCCGGGCGGGCTGCCCCGGCTGCCGGGTGACTCCGGGCGCCCGCGCCGCGGCTCCTCCGCCCGGCCGGCGTCCCGGAGGAGGCGGCGGCTGTTTTCCTTGGCCCGCGGCGGGGCTGGGTGGGGACCGCCGGGCCGGGCGGGGAGGCGTGCGCGGCCGCGGGTGGGACGCGGGCGCCGCTCCCGCTCCGGGGCATTCTTCCCGAGCTACATAAATGAAGCCGCAGCTTCGGCAACTTTTATTTCGGGGCTGCTCCCCCAACTACGACTCGACGCTGTTTCCCTTTCCCTGTGGCCACCTAAGGAAAAAAAAAAAAAAAAAAAGGAAAAAGAAAACCACCACCCACCTACCACTATTTCCCCCGCCCCTTCCTGAGGCGGGTCGGGGATCTCGAGCTCCCGGGGAGAGCGGCCCAAATATGTCCTTCTAGAAAGGTGCGGGGAGACCTCGGGGAGAGACAAAAACCGGGGGCTTACCCTTCCCGCGCGCTCGGGCCGAGCTGCCGGGCGCCGCGGCGAGCAGGAGCGGGGACGCGGGCCGGGCGCAGGGCCCGGCCGGGACGCGCTAGGCCGCAGGCTCGGTTAATATTCATGAGCGGCCCGAGGCGCCCCTCCTCCACGGCCGGCCGGACCCCGGCGCCCGCCGTCGGCCTTTGTGCCCTTCCCTCCTCCCGCCCGCCCTTCCTCGCTCCGCACACGCGGGCGCGGCCCCTCCGCCCCCGCCGGGCGCCCGCCGAGGGCTCCCTCCGGCCCCGCGCCAACGCCGCGCAGGGTGGCCTGAGGTGGCGGGAAGCAGGGCAGCCCGCCGCGAACCCGGCTCTCCGCGGCCCGCGAGCGCGGCGCCCGCCGGGCTAAGGCGGAAAATAAAACAGACACGCACCGGAGGAAGCGGGGCGAGTGGATCCGCACGGGGCTGGCGGCTCCGGGACAGCGCGCCCCGCCCGCCCGCGCCAGCCGGACCCAGCGGGAGACGCTCCGGCGCTGCCCGCCGCCGCGCTCCGAGGCCGCTGCCCCCGGCCGGCCGCTCCCAGGCACCGCCGCGACCTGCCCCGGCCGGCCCCGGGCTCTCGGCCGCCGCGGGAGGGCGTGGGGCGGGGCGGCGGCAGCCGGACTCTCCCCTCGCCTCGCCGGGCCGGGCCGGGGCCCCGCTCCGGCGCCCGCGATCGCCAAGTGACAGAAGCGCCTCGCTCCGCTGCCGCGCGGAGCTGTTTCCCGGGGGCGGATTTCTCGCTTCTTCCTCCCTGGATCCACCTCCTCCCACTCCACCTCCTTCCCCTCCCTCCCCAGGGGAGGCTCTGGGGCTGAATATTTTCTGTCTTGAATAATACGGTCCCGGGAACCGACGCTGCAGAAGGGGGATTAGCCGGGGGCGGGGTGGGGGGTGTTCGCCAGCCCCCTCCCAGTGCGTCTCGGGACCTCCAAGCCCTCGCCCCCGGCACCCCCAAACCAGGCACACCCTACGGCGCGGCGCGCGGGAGCGCCCAGGAAGGGCTCTCTCCCCGGGAGGAGACGGGGCGTTCGGCGAGAGGGGCCCGACCGTGTACGAGACCTGCAGGATCGGGGGATCAAAGGTCCCAGACTGCGGGGAACATGGCTTGGTGAACTGTGCCTCCCCGCGTTGTTTTTTTTTTTCTTTTTCTTTTTCTTTTTTTTCTTTGCAGCGGGGAGGGAACGAAGCTGCGGCGAGACTTGGGACTTCCAGATAAGGGAGTGTCCTCTCACACCCGACAGCAAATATCTTCCCGTGGCGGGAGCGGGGGAGTTAGCGAAGCGTTGTTCATTCAATCCTGTTCCCTTTTTTTAAAAATCTACAGAGCAGCTGAGCGAACTCGGCGCGGCTAGCGGAGTTGAGGAGAGGCGGCTGCGCTTCTCCTCACGCTCCAGGTCACGGCGGCTCGAGGCCGGGAGCACGACCGCAGCCCCTCCCCACCCGGCTCCGGTGCCTGGTCACAGACCCTGGCGGCTCGCCCCGCCCCGCCGTGCCTCACAACATCTCCCGCTGCAAATCGCCCAATCGGAAGACTCGACGGGAGGACGCGAGCCAATCAGGGGCTGCTGACTCAGGCTTCCCTCCACCCTTTGCCCCGCCCCCTGGAAGGCCACCGCCCCTCGGCCGCCCCTTACCACCCCGCCCCCCCTCCGGGGAGGTGGCTCACCAGCTCCGAGCCCTGTTGCGCTGAAGGGAAGGGGAGTGGAGCTCGCCGGCGGCGGCGGCGTTTGTCTCCTTGTCACCCTCATCCTCGTCCCCTCCCATGGACACCCCTCCCCCCTTTCCCAGACCTCCTGCTGGTGCTGTTGAGGGTCATTTTTATCCTCACTTCTGCGGGGAGCTGCCAGCTATTGTGTCTGATCAGCTGCCACCACCGTCCTGAGGGGAAAAAAGAGGAACAAAACCAAGTAGCTGTGGGATCTGCCTACCTTTTCCTTCTTTCTTACTGCACTACCCCTGAAGACTTAGAGACACCCCTCTCCCCTGCTTCCCACCCACCGCCTAGCGTCCTGTTCCTTGATAATGGGGGGAAACAGAAAACACTCCCTGGGGCTTGAGTACCTGTCTCTTAGTTTTTAGATCTTCCTTAGATGGAAGGTGCCAATGACAACTAAATCCTCAGCCTCACTTAGTGGAAAGACATTGACTAGATCATTTTTATGTGGCCATGAAATTTGCATGTTCATGACAGCCCCTGACCAAACTAGTCAGCCAATAACCAAGAAAAAAAAAACAGAATAAAATGAACAAAATACAGGGAGGGCCCACCAGTCAATTGGTAATTTATTGAATAGCCCGCTGGGCGATAGCAGTATCCACTTCTGGATACTGTTGAGTAATTAACAAGAAGCGAACAGAAATGCAGAGTTCCAAGTAGCTTACCGCTAGTGGGCTCATAGAATAAAATATGTCCAGAAAGGGAAAATGATTTAAAGCACAAAGCAGCTCCTTACAAATGCAAATGTGCATGCATGGCTTAAACTGAATACCTAACAACTGAGGACATTTGGGTTAAATGTTTTGTACTAGAAATTTTCATAAACGTTAATTTTGGAAAAAGGTTTTCAGTTTGGTAAAGGAAAGTAAAATATTGGCTGTGAAAGAAGACATGAAAAGAAAGTAAAACATATTTTAAGAATTATGGGAAAATAACATAACCTAGAGAGGCAACATTTCTGTAAGAGGTAATAAAATGTAAAGATCAAGATTACAATCCAGCTCCATTATTTGCCCTGTAAATTGGGACAAATTACTGCTTATGTGTCTAAGTACTAGGGCTATCAAGAAACCGCCTTCCACTAAGTATTCCTCTAAGAGCTCTGCACACGACTTAATGAGATGGGTATGTGATGGAGCCAGGATTCAAGCCCAGGGGTCTGGCTCCAGAGTCCATTCTTCTATCCACAACATTATACTACCTCTAAGATGGGTTTTTAATAATAACAACAATATTAACAGTTAACATTTAACTTACTGTGTGCTAATTATTGTGGTCTGTGAATACCAATTTAATTCTACCTCTGGGCCAAGTATGATTAGGATATTCCAAAATTTGGGAACGTTTTTAAAAACCGTTATGATGAACTACTGTCATAGATACCTGAAGTGTATTAGGCTGCCTGAATGGAGAAGCGCAAAAAGCGCAGGACTAAGGTTTGAAAAATCTGGGTCCTGGTCCTCTACTGGGGCCTCTGAGTATGATAGCACCTTCTGTATTGTCCTGGGCTGTTGAGAGCATCAGATGAGATAATAGATGTCAAGAAGCTTTAAAAATGTAAAAACATTATTTTGATTAAAATATTATCAGGAAGCAGGAGTTTGTCCTATTTCCCCAACAGGAACCCTACTCTTTATAACATTTTATTGATACTGATTGGGAACATATTAACCCAGCTAAAAATTAGGTGTATTCCTTTCTGAAGCCATAGTAATATTTTAGTAAATGTGTGGGCTCTCCTTTCCATGCGTTCAGAATAGACCAAGATGAGTGTGGTGCCTTCTACGCACCTGGAAAGTGAAAGCCATCAGCCAGCCATTCTGCATTCCCAAGGCTAATGGTGTAATTGGGGAAGATGCGAGCCGGTGGAGTTCTCTTTAGCTACCCACCTTGGGCATTTCACTCATTAACACCTCCACCAGAGGGAGGGCAAGAGAAAGGAAAAGGACCCAAATTGAAATCATGTGGCTACATGTTAACAGCTCCAGTGAGAGATTTGGTGAAACAGTAGGTTTTGGGGTCATTGTAACTGAATGGAGATTGGAACTCACTGAAGGTTTCGTGGTTGATATGACAGCTTCCTTTTCCCAAATATCATGGATAAGCAAGAGCTAACAGTACCTCTAGCTTTGAAAGGCTGATATTTTCCTCTTTAGAGTATAGCTAATAATCTAACTTCTTATAAGCCTGTAACTTATTAAGAGTATCCTTTGAAGTAGGCTCAGAAATTACTACAGCTATATTAATAACAACTACAAGATTACCTTGTACTCTAAGTCTCACAATGTAGGCCAGACACTTTTAAAGATGGGAACTATATCTTTGAAAGGTAAGTTTTGGCTTTGTTAATGGCATAATGAATTACTGTTTTACTGAACTATTATTAAGGGGAAAATGTCAAAGCCAGAAATAGAACCAAAATATCCCCACCCCTGGTGTAAGGTCATTCTGTAATAATCTATGAATGATTTCTCCTCTGAATATAGAAGCTGGCAATTCTCAGAGGCACAAGTGTTTGCCAGTGAATTCCACAAATGAAATTTGTAATTTGGGATGAAGCATTTACAAAACTATGTGTCTGAGGCAGTTAAGACCAATGACCCTCAGAGGAGTAAGTTTTTTTGGTTTTTTTTGGGTGGGGGAGGTTTAGGAAAATGCTATGGACTTTATTTCTTATTCATAAAATGCCAAAAAGACACATTATCTACTAAAAATTCTTTGAAAAAGAAAAAGACTTTCATGCTAAATTGAACAGCTGCAGAAATCCCACCTCACTTGCAAGCCGTTTAACTATTATAATCAAGAGAAGGGCAATGAGTCCCCACAACAAACAATTTCTAGGATTCTTCTTCACTCGTCACCTCTTGTAAACAAATAATGTTTACTAATAATGACTTACTAATTTAATGCTCTGCATTTGCTAAATATAACTCCTTATTTCTGTCCCTATGATTACTATCTATCTTCGATTGTTAATTTCTGAACTGGAAGGTAATAACATTATTTAATTCATAAAATATCGTGCCTAGCAAAGTGCCATGCATAATAAATATTCTTTTTTTTTTAATTTGAGCATATTATGGGGGTACAGATGTTTAGGTTACGTATGTTGCCCTTTCCCCCCCTCCCCCCACCAAGTCCAAGCTTCAAGCGTGTCCATCCCCCAGGCATAATGAATATTCTTGAATAATTTCTCTGCCCTCAGTTTATTATGATTATTTCCTCCTCTGGACTAGAATACTAGTGTTTCTTTTTGGTTTTTTGTTTATTTTTCTGCCATTAGTCAGTTACTTGATCATTAACAATGTTATTATTTAAGTGAATAATATACCCCTTTTTATATCCAGATTATAAACTTCTCTACAGTAGATTCCTGGGGCTTTGACTTATTTTCAGATGCTCATAACAGCTACCACATCTTTTACACATAGAAATTACTACAAAACTATTCAAAAAATAGATGATAATCATATCACGCTTACTGATAAATATGTATACCTCAAGAAATTCCTGATTGATCAGGTCACAGGAAGATATGTGAATGTGCCTATATGAATATGCATAAAATGGAGAGAAGTATCTAGAAAGAGAACATTTGGTATAGATCTCAACTTCCAGAAATGCCACATTCTATCTCTGTGGTTAACGTCACCTCTGGTGACTGGTCTTTTCTTTGGCCATGATACCATCCTGAAAATTAATATCACTTACATTTTGGTAGCAATTATAAAATTTCAGCCCAGAATTTATTTGTAATCATGTATCAAACATTTTCTTTTGGATTCAGATTACTTTTGAGCATCAGAATCTCCAAAATTAAAACTTAGTGACATGGTAGTCATAGATATCAGCATTTTAAGAGTTTATTTCTATATTTTAAGAAAAAATATGAAGAAAAAAATCCATGTACAAGTTTTTATTTTACCCCAAGAATCGTGACTTTCGTTTATAAGTATTCCAATTTTTCTTAAACATAGGAGACAGTTTTTTAAAATGTTTCCTCCCACCCAACTAAATATGAGCTAGAACATCCTGTGAAAATACTATGCAATCTGGAGAAACCCATATTACCAACTAGGGAAATGAAGTATGTTTTTATCATTTTGGAATAGAATCCTAAATTCCAACCATTCTAACTAGAAAACTGCGCTAGCAGTTGATTTTTAATATTATAAACCTAATCCAGAGTGACCAAACTTTTTCACCACAATAAATAAAAAGTCCTAGCTTTCCCTTTCATCTTCATTGGACAAAAGTGAGAAAGACACCTAAAGCCCTCTCTATTTCTGGGTTCAAGAAACTCTGGGTATTGTTTAATATTCCCTTGCACTGTAGATTCCATTCCTCTTTTCCTATAATTGCCTGCATTCCTTGCTAATCCAAAAGTCAACTAACCAAGGGTTCTTCCTTCAGATAGGAAGATTGCAGGATAGTATGTAGCAGTTCACATCTGGGATAGATACTAGGGTAGATGCAGGCTTAC